>JAVSCE010022029.1:0-66757 GCA_032199065.1 Smutsia gigantea | reverse complement strand
AGTTATTGTAAACACAGTCTGATGTTTCTTTCTTTCTCCCCTTCTTATTCCTCCTCCTCCATTCTTTCTATAATAGGTGTTTTATTCTTTGCCTTTAGTTAGTATTTGGATGGTCTGCTTTCTTTGCTATGATTTTATTTTCTCTGGTGACATCTTTTTAGCCTTAGGTGTGCTTCCATCTAGAGCAGTCCATTTAAGATATCCTGTAGTTGTTGTTTATGAGAGGCAAACTCTCTTAACTTTCGTTTATCTGGAAATTGTTTAATCCCTCCATCATATTTAAATGATAATCGTGCTGGATACAATATTCTTTGTTTGTGGCCCTTCTGTTTCATAACGTTAAATATATCATGCCGTTCTCTTCTGGCCTGTAAGGTTTCTGTTGAGAAGTCTGATGATAGTCTGATGGGTTTTCCTTTGTAGGTGATCTTTTTTCTCTCTCTAGCTGCCTTTAATACCCTGTCTTTATCTTTGATCTTTGCCATCTTAATTATTATGTGTCTTGGTGTTTGTCTTCCTTGGGTCCCTTGTGTTGGGAGATCTATGAGCTTCGGTGGACTGCGAGACTACTTCCTTCCCAACAAGGAAAGTTTTCCATGTACATTATTTAACTTTAAAGACTTGCCTATCCCTTTCTCTCTTCTTCCTCTGGTACTCCTATAATGCGAATATTGATGTTCCGTTTGAATTGGGTCACACAGTTCTCTGTATTCTTTCATTCCTGTAATCCTTTTATCTCTCTCTGCACTCAGCTGCTCTGTACTCCTGTTTTACTCTGTTTTCTATTCCATTACTGATAATCCTCACCTCACACCATTCTGCTATTTTGCCACGTCTCAGTGTAAACTTATGTTTCTATTATTGTCTTTCCTCAGTTCCCTCACTTCCTCCCTCAGCTCTTGCACATTTCTCTGTAGGTCCATCAGCATGGTTATGACTTTTATTCTGAATTCTTTTTCAGGGAGGCTGTGCATTTCCATCCCTTCAGACTCCCTCTCTGGGGTTGTCTGGTTGATTTTGGTCTGAACCATATTCCTCTGTCTTTTCACGGCTGTATAATTTGTCACTGATAGTTGCCACGTATGTCAGCTGGGCTCTTTAAGACTTTAAAAAGAGAAGAAAAAAAAAGAGAAAAAAAAAGAAAGAAAGAAAGAAAAAAAGAAGAAAAAGAAAGAAAAGAAAAACAAAAACAAAACAAAAAACAAAACAAAACAAAAAAAACAAAAAAAAATGCCCACCGGACGTAGATTCTGTTGGAATGCTGTAGGTGGCGCTATTGCCCCAGTATTCCACAGCTGTGACTGTGCCGCTCTGCAGGGCCCTTTATCGCTCTGGCAGGGGTGGGAACGAATAGGAGGCTGTTGATCTCAGTGAGAAGTGTTAAGTATGGCTATGCTTCCTCAGTCGCCAGCTAAGGCGTCTGAAACTCCCCAGGACTCCCAACCTGCTGGGCTGAGTGTGCTGGGGCGATCCGGCTCCTCCGCTGGGCTCCTGTCTCTTTAAGACCGCTGAAGAAAGCGCGCTTTTTTTTTTTTCCCTTCCCGGGAGCCGGCTGCAAGCACCCTGGCGCGTTCCCCGCTCAGATCCTGCCCCTCTGTCTCTCCAATCTCCGCTGCACTGCGCAATGTGGGTCAGCGCTCCCCGCACAAGTCACCGGGGCTGGCTACTTCACGGGGTGTACTTCCACCTCCTCCCGTCTCTCAATCCTCTCCTCCTGCCGGTGCACTGGGGTGGGGGAGTGCTCGGGTCCCGCCGGGTCGCCGCTCCGTATCTTACCCGCCTCTTGGGGTGCCGAGTCCTCTCGGGTGTAGCTGCACGCTGTGCGCTTTCCTGTGTATTCTCGTCTCTCTTTTAGCAATAGATGTATTTTCTGTGTTTTCGTAGATAAATACAGTTTTGGGAGGAGATTTCTGCCGCTCTGCTCACACCGCCATCTTCCCAGAAGTCCCTCATATGTTCTTTTAACAGCAGATAATTTATGGAAGCACAATTCTGAAGCACTACAATTCGTACTTTTCCTAGCTTTTGATTGAGTTCAGATAATACAGAAGCAGTTAAATTCGTTGTCTCACTGTATGCACAAACCAGCTTACATATTTCCTTTTGCATTCTAATGACAAGTCCAGGAACCAGCAGGATGAATGCTGCTGCAACTGCAATAGAGGTGGGATCCAAAAGCTTCAATTTGTTGTCACAATCAGTGAGCAGAGCTTGGAGAAGTTTTTCATGACTATTTCCAGGATTATCTATTAGAGCAGGAAGGATGTAACTCATGCCACATATACTTTGATAATGTGAAGAGAAGACTTAGGGTGTGGATCTGTACCACCTTCCCTTCACCCAAGTGGGCCGGGCCACCATCTGCCTGTTACGGCTGCCCACAGTGAAGTCATGGGCCATGCTGAGACACCCTCCCCCATCTGTGGAACACTAACATTTCAGGCTAAGCTGCCCCTGGCCCTTTGAGCCTCAATTGATCTCATTGAAGAAAGACTCTAGAGCTTAATATTTAACACAGTTTTGGTAGGCGGTTTCCTTGCATGTAGTTACATTGCTCTGACTGCAAACATTCTGCCTTGCTTCTTCTGGAGGCCCTCTCCCTACTCTGACTACACCCACAGTCCCTATCTCATTCTCCCTTCTACAGATGGAAATCCTAGCTGCTGCTAGGGAAAGAGTGCGACAACCGCTCTGGCTGCTTCATGTTGAAAGGGTTTGCAGTAAGGGGCGCAGCTAGATCGCTATCAATGGTCAGTCAAGAGGGCCTCGGAAGATGGGCACTTCTATTCTGGGTTTTATTGCTATCACTATTTGAAGGTTCGTGGCTTCTAGGCGAGATAGAATAAATCATGTTATTAGTTAAATAGTAACATCTGGAGTTTGATTTTACATTATGGAAGAACAGACTTGATAATCATGCTTTTAGGTTAAATAGTAACATCTGGCATTAGATTTTCCATTCTGGAAGAACAGACTTGATAAGGAGATTGAAAACTCTAAGAAGCATAGCCAGATATCTTGGGGAAACTAGAATTCTGGATCTAGTGTAAGTCCCAATGACTAGTATTAGGACTCAGTATAGATAAGGCTGCATTATTGAAACAATACTTTTCTCTAAAATCATCCTCATTTTTATTACTAGTAACTAGATTAAGAAAATAATTAACACTTGGTTTGATTATTTGCATAAGTGCAGCAAGAAGAGCAATTGATTACATAGGCTCTTTTAAATGTGCTTTGCTGGAACTTTAACTTTCAATGCACACTGAAAATAGGATATGGTAAACTGTAACACCAGCATTCCTTAGACTGATACATTTATGAACAATTTTATAATTTCTGTAACTATGAGCTTTATAGCACAATCTCTCACTAAGCACAAAGTATGTCTACATAACTTAGCAAAACTTTAAGGTTTTAGGTTACTACAAAAATTCTCAGGCTGTTTGTAAGTATACACACTGTAACACACTATTATTAAGATGTTCACTTGCTACACTTAGTTTACTCAGAACTATGCTAGATTACTCATGAAACTTTTACTGAACATTACACATAGTTAAGCTTAAGCATTTTTTCTTGAAAGATTTAACAGATAACATCAATTGAAATGACTCTCGGGAAAACAGGCAGCTGATAACTATAAGGACATATCCATTTCAGTTTAACTTAAATTAGCATTAATGCTTATTAATACCATCCGGAGGTAGAAAAATATTTTTTTCTTTACACCCTTAGACACACAAACATACAGACTGAGACGCAATGACTACAGTTAGCAAAAGTTTTCATCAAAGAGCATATACACAGATAAACTGATACAAAAATTTGAGTTACTGATATCCAATTGTAGAGGTCACTAGTGGCAAAAGGCCAGTAGTGGTGGGACTGATTTCCCCCCAGCTATGGTGGACCAGAGGCTCGCAGGGGCAGAATAGTGGAGTCAGTGGCAGAGGCAGACTGCTCCCTCTGAGCCCTTTGTCTGGTATAGGGCGGGCTTGCTACTGGAGCACCTCTGCACTCTGCTCTTTGAGCAGCTTCTGCTTCCCCTGGTGGGGGATGGTTGTGTCTTTCTGGACTTCCACACTGAGGTCATTTGCCCTTCCTTAAATGGAGTAGAAGAGGTCTGACCCATTTTCTTAAAATTAAAAGCTATTAACAGCCCACTATCACAGACAAACCAAAAGCAAAACAGAAAATGCCCTTAGTCGTTCTGAAACAGAATTGGAAGTGGGACGATGGCAACCTGCCGTTCAGCAGGAACGACCCACCTTGTTCCCTCAAATTAGGGCCCAAATGTCCTAGACAAATTAGGGGCACTGCATCCCCCTCAAATGGACCCAAAGGCCCTACAAATGGGCATCCCCCTCAAATGGGCCCATCGACCCTACAAATGGACCCAAAGGCCCTACAAATGGGGCATCCCTACAAATGGGGTGTCCCAATTCAGCCTCAGACTTGACCTTCAGAAAGTGAAAGAGTGTAGCGCAACACAAAACATGAACAATAGACATAAAGCCTGTATCACACACACACACAAAGTTCTTACCCGCCAGTTCAGACCCTTCAGTTTGGGAGTCTGGGAGTCTTGGGGATCCTGGACGAGCCCCCAAATGCTGTGCCCAAGTTGTGAGTCACCGAGAGACCACCAAGGAGTCGATTCCGATGCAAACACAAAAGGGTCATTTATTTCAAGCTCGAGCTCGGACCCACAACCTTCACTGACACAGTGGGTCAAGAATGTGAGCCCCGAGCCTAGGGCAGACAAAGCTTTTATGCATTACAAGGTGCAGGAAGAAAGGAACTTGCACCTGGCCTCTGCTGATTGGATGATTTAAAGTAACGGTGGCTTGTATATTTTTTATTGGTTGAGTCCGGCTGGTGCTAAGCTGCTGGCTGATGTAACATGTAAGGTATGTTATCTTTAAGGGACAGGAGCGTTTGGACCTTGAGTGTCTGGACCTTGAGGTTGTTCCTGGGGAACTATCTGGGGTGAGGGTTACTGGAACAATGGGTGGTTTGTCCAGTAACTGGAACACAGTTTTCTTAGAACTAGGTCGGGGTTGAGGCTTTTTTCTTAAGATGGCCTTTTTAAAATGGAGTTTCTCTTTCTCTCACACTGAAACTCTGTTGGAGACAGCCACAGGCAGTTTGGGCTATTGGTTCCTGCAGTTATGTGTTTTCCCATTAAGTCTCTGCTGGAATCTTCATTTTCCTTTTTTTTTTTTTCAAAGATAGCATGTCCACAGTTCTGGGTTTCAGATCTCTCAGGTGCTCAGTCCAGGATATGGGAGGTTAAAAAAAGTAAAACCAAGGAACTCACCACAATTACACCTGATGTCCTTAGCTGATGCTGGGGTTCTTGTTTGCAGAGTCAAAGAATGAACTTTGCAAACAGTCAAGGTAGGAGAGCCAAGGAGAATTTTATTGAGAGTTTCAGTGAGAGGACAGACAGAGCTCCCAGCTCACTCCAGGAGGGGACAAGAGAGCCCGGTGTGCTGCATTATCTAGGGGATTTTATAGGCAGATGAGGATATTTTGAGAACATGAAAAAAAGACTTAGTGGTGTAGACCTGCTAAGTGGTGTCTGAACACCCAGAATTAAATTAACACAAGGAATTTCACATCCCGATCTCTCTCTGGGATACTGGCATCTTGCTCTAGGAGCATACCAGAAGGTGGCCTGCCCAGCTCCCAAGGTGAGCTGAGGTATTGTCTGCTTGCTAAAGAGTAAATTAAGAACCCTGCTTCCCAAACTTCTTGGGTGTTAAAATTCAATCTTATCTTTAAGGTGGAATCTTTGCTGCCTTTTAATATGTTGTTTACAGCTGGGTCTGAATGCTAAATTAGTTGCCCAGTTTGCAAAACCACCCCATCAGATCTGAAAGAGGAAAAACAGCACATAGGCCTGGGCCTTTTAGCATGCTAAAGTGAATCTTACAAATGATTAGCATAATAAAAACATGTGCTACTCTTCTTTATCTGGGGAACATTAACTGATCTTACTGAAGAATGACCCTAGAGCTTAATATTTAACACAGAGTTTTGGTAGGGCATTTCCTTGCATGTAGTTACATTGCTCTGACTGAAAATATTCTGCCTTGCTTTTTCCAGAGGCCCTCCCCCTACACTGACTACACCCGCAGTCCCTGTCTCATAGCCATTCCACCTTTGTCTTTCCACTTTTCAGAATCCCTTTTTGATTGTTGAATTATTTCAAGGGTATTTCATTTTATTAAGGAGGAAGGAACAGAAAAAAAGGGAATCAAGACCATTTTATCTCAGAACTACAATTCTACACCCATTTATAAAATGTACTGTTCCTATGTGCTTGGAAGTACTTTACTAGATATGGCAGAGGGTATTTAGGTTCTTACAGTATGGTACAGTAATTTTCATTCTTTCTGGTGCATTAGAATCACCTAGTATAATATGTCAGATGACCTAGAAAATAGACTCAGAGATTCAAACATTGACATGCAGGAGGTTTGTTGGTAAGAGCTCCGGTGATTAACAACTAAAGTGGTGAAGGGAGTAAGAATTTGCAGTGGCAGAAGGTCAATAACAATTCAATCATAACAGAAGCCTCTGCTGTTCTAACAGGGAGTTCTGGGGCTGCAATGGTCTTTAAGAGTTTTCCCAGTTGAGGCAAGGGGTATGAAAATTTTATCCTTGAAGTGACAAATCATTGGGAGTAATCAACCTCTAGGGCATAGGGGTAACCTTGGGAGAGGTAGCCAATTTTTGCAGGGGTTGATTTTTTTGTAGAGTCCCAGCTGTGAGCTATCAGCAGCCACAATCCTGGCAGCTGAGGGAATGAGTGTCTGGATCCTATAGAGAGATCTGTCAAATCCACATCAGCACCCATTACACCTGGATAACTTGCAATATTTCCAGACTCAGGCTCTAAAGGAGGAGTCAGCATATCTATAGTTGGATCCAGTAATTTTTTCTGTAAAAACTCCACAAGTGTTTCTTGTGCAACATCAGGGTTGAAAAATGCTTATGTATTTTATGATTGTAAACATTCTTCTTATGGACACACATGCACATTAGATACTGTAAAGAAAGTGAAGGTTCCTATGGCCAGGATTCTCACCTGGACCTGGTTGGCTTGCTCACTACACACATGTGGACAATACATTGTTACTAACTCTATAAAAAGAGCTCCTCCCAGTGCTCTGTGCTGCTGCATGGCTAGAGGAGAGCAGAGACCAGAGTGGTGGCAGTGCCGAAGATAGAGATGAGAAGGCTGTGGGAACAGAGAGGCCCAGAGGCAGAGACTGGCTTGCTGCATGCAGGCTTGCTCTGAGTGGATGGTATTCTAGTGATTCACTTGTCACAATGGGAATAAAGTTGGGTATAACCCTTTCACCCCAAGAACGGTCCATTGTCATTTTTCAGACTCATTGAATCCATAGTGAACTTGTCCAGGGCCAAAACCCACTGGCAAGACAAATACAAAGGAAAACAAAGATTAGCATGGAGTGGAATTACAATGTAAAATTATTAGAAAAGCTAAATCTTGTACTGAGTTATAAAGAAAATGTATGGATTTAATTAGTGATGATAAAATTAGAATTCTCAGGTGAATATGTAATTGAGTGGTATATGTTAAAACACAACATGCATAGATAATGCAAGAGGCAGTAATCATGCAGTGATTTTGATTATAAATTTATAGAATGAGATAGGCCTGATTTCCTCATCTATTACTTGTGTGACATTCTGTAACATTATTAAGCTTTTCAAGTATTACTCCCTCATAATGAATTTCATTCAATCAATAAGTATTTACTGAATATTTGCCATGTAAAAGTCACTTGTCTGGGTATGAGAGTATAGCATTGAAAAGACAGACATGGTGCCTACTCTTGTAGGCATATTTACCTCATAAAATTGTTGCCAAGATATGATATGTTGTGTGTACAAGTGCTTACTTAACACACTGACTAATACCTATTTGATCAATGAATGCCAGCTATTGGTTTTGTTAACATCATAATTACAGCTAAAACAGGATGTCTGATGACAGTAAGACACAGACCTGTAAACATCAGTTGGAAGAAGGCATTGAATACCAAATTAAAGACTTTGGATCTGAATTCATAAATTATAGAGAGGAACTATGGCTTACTCTTCTGAACACTTTTAAGCATAGCAAATAATTTTAAAAATATTTTTAAATAAAATCTACTGTCCGAGACACCAAAACAATCAAATTTAGAAAGGAATTTTTTTTATGAAATGGAGATGGAACAACTGCATATTTTTATGAAAAATGTTAATCTCAACTCCTGTCAAATCATACATAAGATTAATTCAAGATAAATTGCAACATTAACGCTATAATCTCAAAATAGAAGGTAAGAGAAAACAGTAAAATATCTCCTTTACTTCAGTGAAAACAAAGGTACCTTAGGGCATAAAAGACAATAAGCATTAAAGAAAATATTGAAAAATTAAACTTCACAAAAATTCAAAACTATTTCTTGGCAAAAGACCCTGTTAAGAAAATTAATAAGCCAAGACTAGTCAAAATATTCAAAAAAGATATATCTGACAAAATACTGGTATCAATCATATGTTTAATTATTACAATATATTCAAAAAGAAAAATTGTTTTAAATAGAGAAAATATTGGAACTGACACTTCACATCAAATACATGAAAAAGTCAACACAGAGGGTTTTTTTTAATTAAATATACAGCATTTTTCCATTATACATCTACAAGAATGGCTACAGTTATAAAGACTGACAGTAAATGTTGTTTGGATGTGAATCAGAAAGATTCTAATTGTCTCTCCTTTACCCCAATTTCCCCTATTACTAGCATCTTGCATTTGCATGATGCATTTATTAGAATTAATGCTGATACATTATTATTAACTAAAGTCCATATTTTACATTAGTGTTCATTCTTGGTGTACATTCAATTTGTTTTGACAAATATATAATGATATGTATTCATCATTAAAATATTGTACAGAATGATTCCATTGCTCTGAAGTGCTCCACTTATTTATCCATCCTCCTTCCCCCCAAAACCATGGAAACGACACATTTTTATGCCTCTGTAGTTTTACCTTATCCAAAATATCAAAAAATTGAAATTATACAGTATGTATACTTCTCAGACTAGTTCTTTTCACTTAGCAATAGGTATTTAAGGTGTATCTAAAAATTCATTGCTAAACCCAAAGTCACGTAGATTTTGTCTTATCTTCCAGAAGTTTTATAGTTTGGCATTTCACATTTAGATATATGATCCATTTTGAGTTAATTTTTGAAAAATATATAGGTTCTGTATTAAATTCACAAATTTTCCATATGAAGGACCAAATATTCCAGCACCATTTGTTGAAAATACTATCTTTTCTCCATTTAATTGACTTTCCTCCTTTATCAAAGATCAGTTGAACATATTTGTATGGGTTGATCTCTGGCCTTTCTATATTGTTACATTGATTTATATTTCTATTTTTTGCAAATAATGTTTGCTTGATTACTGAAGCTTTATGTCTTTAAATTGTGTAATGTGTGCCCTCAAAATTTTTCTTCAGTATCTACTCCAAGTGTCTGACCTTCCATCCGAACTTAAAACTTAAAAATCAGTTCTTTGATAGGTACAAAACAGCTTGACAAAGTTTGATTGGGAGTACATTGTATATGTAGACTGAGCTGGGAAGAATTTACATCATAACAATATCAAGTCTTCCAATCCACAAACACAAAATAACTCTCAACTTATTTAGATCTCTGATTTCTTTCATAAGAGTTGAAATTTCTCCATATAGATCCTGTATATATTTTGGTAGATTTTTACTTAAGTTTCATTTTTTTGGATGCTGTAGTAATGGTGCCTTTAAATTAAATATCAATTTTCAATTGTTGCTGGCATATAGGAAATAAATTGATTTTTATATATTTTCCTTATTTCCTAAATGCTTGTTATATTTACTTATTAGTTCCAGGAGTTCTTTGGCCAGTTTTCAGGGATTTTCTGCGTAGACAACATGTTATCTGTGAAGTTTTGTTTTTAACTTCCATCCCAATCTGGAGACATTTTATTGAATTTTCTTGTCTTATTTTACAATCTAGGCTTTCCAATACAATGTTTAATAGGTGTGGTTCAGCACATATGTTTGATTATTCCTGGTTTTAGTAGGCAAGCATCTATTTCTCACCTTTAAGTGTGAATTTTTTGTGTAGATTTTTTATAACAGTACTTTGTCAAGTGCTCTCTATATTTCTAGTTAGCTGAGGTTATTATTTTTTTATTTTTTTGCCATGGATAGGTTTTGGATGTTTTTCAGAATTTTTCCCTGTATTTATATATGATATGGTTTTTCCTATTATGTTGATATAATGGGTTATATTAACTAGGAACTGTTCCTTCTGCTTCTTTTCTGAAAGATGTCCTAGAGAATTATATTATTTCTTTCTTAAGTATAGTGGAATTCACCAGTAAAATCATCTAAGCATGGTGATTTTTTTCTTGGAAGATTATTATTTATTGAATCAATTTATTTAGTAAATCTATGCCTATTCATATTACCTATTCTTCCTTGTTTGAGAATTGGTAGCTTATGTTTTTTAAGGGATGGTCTTTTTCATCTAAGTTTTCAAATTATTTAGTCTGACAAAGAACTACTTTTAGTGTAGTTGATTTTCTCTATTGTTTTCAAATTACTTCTGCTTTATTTTTATTATTTTTCTTACTTGCAATCTTTAATTACTTAGATCTTTCTTCCTTTCTAATATATACATTATATTCAATACATTTTCCTCTAATCACTGCTTTCACTCATTCCACAAATCCTGATAAGTTGAAATTTTGTTTCAATTTAGTTAAAATACTATTTAATTTTTCTTAACATTTGTTTTTTAAGCCTTGTGTTATTAGAAAGCACATTCTTCAGTTTCTAAATATTTGGGTAATTTCCAGCTATCCTACTGTTATCTAGATGAATTTTACTGTGGTCTGAAAAATAATTTCTCTGATTTCTATTACTTTAAATTTTGAAGGTGTTATTTATTCTCCAGAGCATAGTTTTTCTTTTTGAATGTTCCATGTAAGCTTGAAAAGTATATTGACTCTGCTGGTGTTGGATGGAATAATAGAATTTTGCATAAAAAAGCTATCAGTAAGATGTATGTACACACATACCTATCATATATATGCATATATATGACATGGTTATGTGTACATATATCTATATGTATAGTATATATGTGCATATACAGAGAGATACATTCATAAAAAGAACTGAATCATGCAATTGTGAGATCTGTCAACTCTGAAAACTGTAGTACTGGCCAAGAGATTAGAGATTCTGACAGAAGCTGATGTTGCAGTCTTAAGTCCAAAGGCATTCTAGAAGCAGAAATTCTTCCTCCTTGGAAACCTCAACCTTTTTTCTTAAGGCCTTCAACTGACTCAATAAGGGAGAGCCACATTATTGACTGTAATATGCTTTACTGAAAATCTGTGGATTTAAATGAATCATATCTAAAAAATACATTCACAGAAAAATGTAGACTGGTGTTTGACAACCTTAGCTACATTGACAGACAAATTTAACTATCACAGAAAATTCTTTTTCAACTCTGGAATCATATTCTTCTCCTTAAGCCTTAAATCATATTCCTCTCCTTTCATTCTCCAAATGAAAACAGTAGTAACATCATACTTGTGTTTAGTATGGTACAACTGTCCCTTTTAACCCAGAAAAAGATGCAATGTCCTTGAATGATGTGCACTCTTCTCCATAATATCTTATAAATTCAATACTATTATGTGAAGTTAATAATGCTCAATACCTAAATTACATCAATGTTATATGATATGGGGATAAGAGAGGGATGAGAAAAGATACTATACACAAACACACAACAAATATATGTCTAACAAACTAAGGAATAAATAATTAAAATATACAGTCTTTATTTCTATAACACTTCAGATGTTTATAGCTGGTATTTAAATTTCACTATTTACTCTGGATTCCTTTTGCCTTCAACAATCATCTCAGTGGGTCATGGTTCTTTACCTGTTGAGGTGATTCAAATGTTTATTCATGAAAGACCTAAGCCATTAGGACTCCTACCTGAATTGACTGGTTAAAGTTTTCTGTTGACCTTAGGTACAGGTTATCGTAATAATAAGAGACACTCTAAGGGATATCCTATATTCCAGACAATCTTTCCCTTACCTCAATTGTTAAGTAACAGTCAAATCTCCCCTTGGCAATCAGGACCAATCATTTCAGCCACTTCTTTTCCTTTTGATTCAAATGCATGAGAAACCCAAAACTTCTAGATGGAGTCTTAACTTCCAATTCAATTGAATAATTATTCCATTTTGAAATAAAATATTTAGACAAGCAGATCACAGAGTTATGAAAAGGAAGAAAAATTTGCTAGTGAGTCACTCAGGATAACAGTACATATTCCCACTCCCATTTTCATCCCTTGATTCTTGGAAGCCTGACTATCAGAGAAGAAGCACTATATATTAGATGCTGATTTAGAGCATATATGGTGTCCTGGGGAAGCTTGCCCAGCCCTCCAAAGTATTGCTACCTACCTGGTGTTATAACTGAATCTTCAAATGGCCATACTAACATTATATCAAGAAAAGTGCTTCAGGAAAGAGAAATCAGGAAAACAATTCTATTTATAATTACAACAAAAAGAATAAAATACCTAACAATAAGCCTAATTAAGAAGGTGAAAGGCCTGGACTCTGAAAACTATAAGACACTCATGAAAGAAATTAAAGAAGACACAAATAAATGGAAATCTCTCCTGTGCTCATGGATAGGAAGAATTAATATTATCAAAATTGCCATCCTACACAAAGCAATTTACATATTCAGTGCCAATGGCATTTTTCAAAGAACTAGACCAAATAATCCTAAAATTCAGTTGGGATCTAGAAGACCCAAAATAGCCAAAGCAATCCTGAGAAAGAAGAACAAAACCAGGGTTATTACACTCCCTGACTTCATGTTCAACTACAAAGCTACAGTAATCAAAATAGTATGGTACTAACACAAGAATAGACCCATAGATCATGGAACAGAATAGAGAGCCCAGACATAAACCTACACATATATGGCCAGTTAATATACAATAAAGGAGCCAATGAACATACAACGGGAAAAAACAGCCTCTTCAACAACTGGTGTTGGCAAAACAGGACAGCTACCTGCAAGAGAATGAAACTGGATTACTGTCTAACTCCATACACAAAAGTAAATTCAAAATGGATAGAAGACCTAAATGTAAGACATGAAACCATAAAACTCCTAAGAAAAACTAGGCAAAAATCTCTTGAACATAAGCATGAGTAATTATTTCCCAGACACATCTCCCTTGAGCAAGGGAAACAAAATCATGGATATAAAATTCATGGAACAAAAGTGACTACATCAAACTTAAAAGCTTCTATACAGCCAAGGACACCATCAGCAGAACAAAAAGGCAAACCACAGTATGGGAAAATATATTCTTAACTTATTTATACAATAAGGGGCTAACATCCAAAATATATAAAGAAATCATATGCTCAACAACAAAAAAACAAATAGCCCAGTTCAAAAATGGTCAAATGACCTGAACAGACATTTTTTCAAAGATAAAATATAGATGGCCTACATGGCATGAAAAGAAACTCCACATGTCTAATCATCAGGGAAATGCAAATCAAAACCACAATGAAATATCACCTCACACCTGTTAGAATGGCCACTATCTAAAAGACAAGAAATAACAATTGTTTGCAAGGACATGGAGAAATGGGAACTCTCCACACTGCTGGGGGCAATGTAAATTGGTATAATCACTGTTGAATGCAGTATAGAGTTCCACACACAAAAAAAGAAATACCATTCGACCCAGTAATTCTACTTCTATGAATTTACCCAAAAAGAACAAAATTACTGATTTGAAAAGATATATGTACCCCTATGTTTATTGTTGCACTATTTATAATAGACAAGATATGGAAGTAACCTAAGTGTCCATCAATAGATGAATGGATAAAGAAAGGAGGTAAATATACACAATGGAATATTATTCAGTTATAAAAAAAGAAATTCTGCCATTTGAAACAACATGCATGGACATAGAGGGTATTATGCTCAATGAAATAAGCCAGGTGGGGAAAGACAAATACTGTATGAGTTCACTTATTTGTGAAATATAAAAGAAAACAAAATTAAATGAACAAAATAGCAGTAGACTCATAGGTACTGAGAAGTGACTGGTCATTGCCATTGGGGAGGAGTTGGAGTGGGTGGGTGGAGAGGGTGAGTGGGATAAAGGGGCACAATGATTCTCTCTCATAATATAAGTTGGTCAGAAGGATAGTAGTACAGCATGGAGAATTTAGTCAATGAATCTGTAACATATTCCTATGTTGGCAGATAGTAACTGCACTAGTGGAGTTGAGCATTTAATAATATAGGTACCTGTTGAACCACTGTGTTTAATGCTTTAAACCAATATAAGACTGTGTATCAATAATATTTCAATTAAAAAATATATAACTGCTTCATGATGGTGGGAACTTGGTAAGAATAATGAATTCCATGAGTCCGAGCACATTGCCACACTTCATTTTTTTATAGATTGAGTCCCTTTATCAGAAGCAATGCTTTGTGGAATACCATGACAGTGGATGTTAGTTTTGGCTGAAGTATTGCATTCAGGAAAGGCTAAACTCTATCTACCGAATACTGGATAGGCCGGATATTTGTATGCCTCACAATTCATGTTGAAACCTAATCCCCAATGTCGTGGTATTTGATATGTGGCCTTTGGGAGTTGATTATGTGATGAGGACCCTGCCCTCATGGGGCTATTAGTTCCCTTATAAAAGACACTCCTTACTCCATCTGCCATGTGTGGACACAGCAAAATATTGTCATATATGTCTAGGAAGCTAGCCCTCACCAGACAGTGTACCTACTGATAACTTGACCTTAGACATTTCAGCCTCCAAAACTTTGAAAAATAAAAATTTATTTTTTAAGTCAGCCAGTATATGCTATATTTGTTATATCAGCCCAAACTAACCAAGGCACTGTCTACAGAATGTGTCTATTCACTATAGATCTGCCACCAGGCAATGGTGCCATACTGGGGACTTAATCTTGATCTCTGCTGCTTGCACATTGAGCACACTGCAGTGGCTGTAGCCAGGTTTGTCTTAGTGAGTGCATGTCCATGTTGCTGAATACATGCACGGTTACCAACATCCTTGCTACAACGGTCACTTTATGTCCATTGGGTCCTCTGGGCAATGGCAGGAATAGCTAGAGAAGGGACTGACTGGTATCAACAAGTCATCTTATGCATTTGATTATTAAAATCCTCCTCTGATCAGTTTACCTTTTGTTGATAATTCACATGGGGCACAAATATCTTCACATTTTTCACTGAAAGATCTATCCAAATATCTCTTCCCTATACTTTGTCACCAATTTTCCAATCATGTTCCTTTCATGTCTTTGAATATTCATCCAAACCACACTCCATAAATCTTTATACATCCTGTCCATTCATTACTCCTTCCAAGCAAAATAATGAGCTACACTTCTCTAAGTTCTGCCAACTGCAGGTAGTTTCATTTAGTACTGTCCTTCAATGTTACGTCAGAAATAGGCTGTAGTACTGCAGCTCTCTACTTCTGGGTAGTGCCTGCATATCATGCAGAAACATTTATAAAGCAGGCTCAAGTTTTCTCTTTGGTCAACTGATTATAGGGAATTCTTATTAAGCCATAGGTACAGGCTGGTAAATTTAAGGTAGTGTAGCAGGAGTGGAGTCTATGAGCATTTGGGCTATTTCATGTAGCTTACTTGTGCCTTTGGAAATTGCACAATCATAATATCATATAGAATATTATCATTTGATAAGGGAGTACTGCTATCCCAACTTTATGGGTTAGTAGGCAAGTCAGACTACCCCCAGTTCATGAGGGGAAACTCAGGCTGCATGGTAACTTACTGGCCCATTGTTAAGTGTTCATTCTCTACTAAGGCCCAGTAGCAAATCAAAAGTCAAAAGCTGTTTCTCAAAAGAACAGTTATTCTCAGATGATGGCAGGGCCATTCTACAAAATACAAAAGTTCTTTACTGTGATTCTCTTATAGGGGCTTACACAGAAGCTTGGACTTGTTGAAGAACATCTCTTTTTAGGATCCAACTCAAAACTAGAAGTTTTTTGGGTCATTTGGTAAATGAGCTATAGTCCACACCCAAATAAGGAATATGTTGCCTCAAAAGTCTGAAGGGCTAGTAGGCATTGTGTCATAAATTTGGTTACTGAAGTGGACTAATTCAACAGTTATTCTTCATCTTGAAAGGGACATTGTTACTCACCCATATAACTGAACTCCTAAGAACTTTACTGAGGTAGAAAACTCTTGAACTTATCAGATATATCTCTAACATTCAGACATGTAATATCCTCCCAATTAATAAACAGTCATTACTAATCTTTCCTTCATAGGTCCAGTCAGTATAATGACACCAATGTAATGGACCAGTGCGATGTCTTATCGAAGGAAAAGGTGTCCAAGATTCCTGCAAACTACATTATGAAATAAGACTGGATAATTAATATAATCCTGATGTAGAGCAATGAATCTTTAAATCTGGCTATGCCAATGTAAAACAAGCTGCTTCTTATGGTCCTTATTAACAGGTATGGAGAAGAAAGCATTGCCAAGCAGTAGCTGCACACCAAGTACCAGGATTTATGTGAATTTGCTCAAGAAATGAAATATCTGGAAGCTGCAACTGGAATCAGCAACGAGTTTAGCTTAGAATTATCCAATGCAATTCTCCAAGTTCCATCATTTTCTGTAAATGCCAAATATGTAAATAAAATGGGAATGTGATGGGAATCATCATCCTTGCATCTTTTAAGTACTTTATGATAACTCTAATCTCTGTCATCCCTGCAGAAATGCAGTACTGATTTTTGTTTACTATTTTCCTAGGTAGAGGCAGAGCTACATTTCCATTTGACCTTCTCCATCATAAGAGCCCTCTCTCCACAGGTCAGGGAACCCATGTTAAGATTCTGCCAATTGCTAGGTATGTCATTCAGTTTATGTGTTCTGGATCTGGGTGCATAACCACACAACAGGGAACCCACTGGACTCATCGTGACATGGACCTGAGCTAAAAGTCCATTGACTATCTGATGTCTATAAGCCACTAATTTGTATGGTGGACCAGAGTGACATTTTGGGTTCCCAGTAATTAGCACCAGTTCAGAGCCAATGCCCAGTAGTCCCTGAAAAGTCTGATTCTATTTTTTCTATTTGCTAATGTTAAGCCAACATGTAAAATGACTTAGGTTCATTTGGGGAAGTTTGGGAGAAAGATTAGAAGTATAAATATTTTCCAGTATAGGAGGGTTCTTCCTCATGTGGACCAGGCCTCCCCTTCCATCCTTCCATCAAGGACTCTGAGTCTACATTTGCTCAAGTCTAGGAATTAATTGAGGGGATTTGACTCTTTGTTTCTATAATTCAAGTTCTACTGTTCATTTGACCTAGAACCCTTCTGCATATAGAGATTAAGTAAGATTAATAGACTACCATAAATTTCCCCTCTAGGAACTTGTGATCACCTAGCCCATGCAATAGGTGTATTGAAATAAGACTATTTGATGGCTGCTTTGTTTTGGCTCTGCCATCAATTATGGTGAACACACTCACATAGTCTTAGTGATTAAATGCTACCATTAGCTCATTCATGCCTTTCTGAATTAGTTATTACTCCATTGCCTTTAGGTATTGTCATTCAAAAGCAGTAGTTACCACTGTAATTTCTGTCCTTCTGAGGATATTCACTAAGTTTTTCAAGGTTCCTGGCCCGCCTCTCTAAAATTTCTCACATTCATGGTGACAAGTGTCCTTTCTGGACCTACCAGAGGGGTCTTATATGATAAATCTACTCAAACACTCTTATCTCTCCCATTCTTTGTATTCCTTCCTGCACAGTATGCCAAGGTAGTTATGGAATGTCAAGTTATTTAGTATAGGCCAACTTCTGGTCCATATTTCAGCCAACCAAACAATTAGATCATTTTATAAACCATAAATTGAAATAGTAAATCTAGAATATTTGTTTGGTGGGCCCATATCAATAAATTCTTCCTGATACAACTCTTTTTCTTTCACCATCATCCCATACCCTTAATATCCACCCCCACATATTGTCCCTAGATTTCTCTGTGTTTAAATTGTAAATATCATTCAGTTCTTTTGGCATGTAGTGAACAACCTCGTGGGTCACACTTTAGACAACACATATTAGGGCCTGTTTGCGCTTGAGTCTCGTTATTGGTGTAGAAGTAATAAGGGGTTGTAGGGGTGGGTCCTCAGGAAAATGAGAAGGATCTTACAAGCCATTAGTTTCCTCAGTTGATGTCAGGTTAATCTCAGAGAGGAGGGGAGAAGCTGCTTCTACTGGCAAAGAATTTCATCAGAATTTAGGAGTTTGATGTTCACACCTTCATTAGGGTCTTCCCAAACATTCCCATTCCCACTTTCAGGATTCCATTCCTTCCCATTCAATTGTCTCACTTTAATATCACAAACCTCCAGAGGTTGTAAATTCAACTTATGTTTTCATTCAACCACTCTCAGGAGGAGATGATGTGACTGTTCTTTAGCAATCTCAGCTTTGAGGCTGCAGGAGGTGTTTTTTTTTTCAGGGAACGTTGAAAATTTCAGGTCATTTATGTAGTACTTTGAGCTGGGAATTTGAATCTCTGAGCTCATCTTTTTCTTTCCCTATTTTGTCCAGTGAAATTAGGAGAAAGCCAATCTCATTATACACATTAGTTTGAGAAAATATTCTAAAATATCAAATATTTAATGATCCATTACCTTGCATCATAAAAATTTTTGACTAGGAGTATCCAGTGGTGATAATTGGTATACCCTTATTTCCCCAACACCAGAACCAATTAAGAAATTCATCCTTGAGATTCTGTTTCTCAGAAACTCTCTCTGTACCAAAATCTACATCACTAGGTGTTCTGACAAATGGAACCAATAGGATATGTACTGAAAAGTTTAAAGTTTGCAGGGCTAGTCAGCAGGTTGGAAATTCAGCAGCTTTTGATAATGCAGTCTCAAATCTGAGGCAGTCTAGAGGCAGAATTCCTTCTTTCTCAGGGTACCTTAGCATTTATTCTCAAGGCCTTACTGGATAAGGTGCACCCACATTATAGATGATAATGTGCTTTACTCAATGTCTACTCATTTAAATGCAAATTACATTTAGAAATATCTTCACAGCAACATCTAGACTGGTATTTGACAACTGGTCACCATAGCCTAGCCAAGTTGATGCAAAAAATGAATTATAAATGGTATAATCTAGAGATGTCAGTTATATTAAATTGATTGATGCTACTTAAGTCAAATCTTAGTTTTGCTCTGCCTATTTGATCTACAGTTTTCTGAGAGATGTTACAATTCCCAACTGTAATAGTGTATTTCTACTTATTTCTACTTTCAATACTATCACTTTTCACTCATGAACCTTCATACTTTGTGGTTAGGTAAATACATATTTAGGATTGTTGTTTTCGTAGAGAAGCAACCTCCTTACCATTATATGTAGCCATCTTTTTTCCTGAATATTTAAATTGTTCTGAAGTTGGCTTTGAAATTAATATAGATATTTAAGCTTCTTTTTTACAGCTTTGTTGAGATATAGCTGACAAATAAAGTTGTATATATTTAAGGTATACAATGTGATTTTTTTATATATATGAAATTACAAGCTAAATGAGATATCCAACATCTCACATAGTGGCCATCATGCTGTACATTATATCTCTGGAATTTACTCATCCTAAAACTCTGTACACTTTGACCAGCTTCTCCCTATTTCCCTCACCCCTCAGACCCAGGCAGCCACCATTCTACTTTCTGTTTTTATGAGTTTGACATTTTTAGATTCCACATATAAGCCATACTATGCAGTATTTTTCTTTCTCTGACTTACTTCACTTAGCATTATATCCTCTACATTCACCCATGTTGTTGTAAATGCCAAGATTCCTTATTTTTAATAAAGGTTGAATAATATTCCATTGTGTGAACCTGTATATGTATTCATATATATCACATTCTCCTTATCCATGCATTTGCTGACAATTGGGTTGTTTCTATATGTTAGCTATTGTGAATAATGCTGCCAAGTACATGGAAGTGCAAATATCTCTTCAAAATACTGATTTCAATTACTTTGGATGTATACCTGAAAGTGGGATTGGTGAATCATATGTTAGTTCTATTTTTAATTTTTTGAGGGCTCTCTATATTGTTTACCATAATATCTATACCAATGTACATTCACACCAAGAGTGCACAAGGGTTTCTTTATCACTACACCCTTGCCCACATTTGTTATCTTTTGTCTTTTTGATGGTAGTCATCTTAATGAGCATGAGGTGATACCTCCCTGTGGTTTAAATTTGCATTTCCTGGTGATTAGTGATATTGAGTACATTTTCACATACCTGTTGACTATTTATGTCTTCTTTGGAAAATTGAATATTCAGGTCCTTTGCCCATTTTTTAATCAGATTATATTTTCTATTGAGTTGTATGAGCTTCTTATGCATTTTGGATATTAACACCATATCAAATCAAATGTGTTTCCAAATATTTTCCCCAATTCTTTCGGCTGTATCTTCACTCTGTTGATTGCTTCCTTTGCTGTACAGAGTATTTTACTTGGATGCAATCTCAGTTGACTATTATTACTTTCATTGCCTGAAGTTTTGTGTCATATCCAAAACATTATTGCACAGCACAGTCCAATATCAAGAAGTTTTTACTGATGTCTTCTTCTAATAGATTTATACTATTAGTTCTTGTATTTATGACTTAAATCCATTTTGACATGTTTTGTGTATGGTGTGAGAAAAGGGTCAAATTTCATGCTTTATGTGGATATCCAGTTTTGCCAGTACCATTTATTGAAGAGACTATCTTTCCCCATTGTGTTTTTGGAAACCTTATGGAAAATCAGTTGAATATAAATGTGTGGATTTATTCCTGGGCTCTCTATTCTCTTCGATTGGTCTATATGCCTGATTTTATGCCATCGTCATACTGTTTTGATTATGATAGATTTATAATATATTTTGAAATCAAAAAGTGTGACTCTTTCAGTTTCTTCTTGCTCAATATTTCTTTGATTACTCAGGTTTTGTAGTTCCATGTGAATTTTGGATTTTTTTTCTATTTCTGTAATAATGTCATTGGAATTTGATAGAAATTACATGACATATGTAGATTGCTTTGAGTATTATGGATATTTAATAATATTAATTTTTCCAATCCATGAACACAGGATATCTTTCCATTTATTTGTGCCTTCCTCAATATATTTCATCAGTGACTTACAAGATTCAGTGTGCAGATTTTTCCTTTTCTGAGTTAAATTTATTCCTAAGTATTTTCTTGTTTTTGATGCTATGCATGGGATGGATAATTTTATATATTTCTTCTACACATAGTTCATTTTTTCTGTATGGAAGTATTAAGTGATTTTTTATGTGGCTTCTTTATCCTGCAACTTTACTGAATTTATTTGTTCTAACAGGTTTTTTTTTTTTTTGGAATCTTAAGGTTTTCCTATATATAAGATCTTGTCATCTGCAAGTAGAAACAGTTTTACTTCTCCCTTTTGGATTTGGATTAATCTTATTTCTTTTTATGGCCTAATTGCTCTGTTACTTCCATTTCGCCATTGAGTATGATGTTAACAGGGCTTGTCATATTTGGCCTTTACTAATTTGCAGTACATTCCTGCTGTACTTAATTTATTGACAGTTTTTGTCATGAAAGGATGTTGAATTTTGTCAAAATTTTTTGATCTATTGAGATCATATGATTTTTATTCTTCATTATATTAATGTGGTATATCATATTTGTTGATCTGCTATTTGAACTATCCTTGCATAACAGATAAAAGCCACATGATCATAGTTTATGATCCTTTTAATATAGTGGTGATTTCAGTTTGATATTATTTTGTTGAGGATATTTGCATCCATATTCATCAGAGATATTGGCCTGTAATTTCCATTTCTTATAGTGTCCTGGTTTGGCTTTGGTATTAGGGTAATAATGGCCTCATAAAATGAGTTTGGTAGTATTCCCTTCTCTTTCATTTTTTGGAAGAATTTGAGAAGGATTGACTTTAATTCTTCTTTAAATGTTTGGTTGAATTCACAAGTGAAGTCCTCTGGTTCTGGTATTTTATTTGGGGGAGGTTTTTGATTACTGATTCAATATCCTTACTCATTATTGGTCTGTTCAGATTTTCTATATATTCTTGAATCAGTGTTGGTAAACTGGATGTTTCTAGAACTTTATCCATATCTACTACACCATTCAATCTGTTGGTATATAACTGTTTATAGTAATCTCTTATGATTCTTTGTATTTCTCTTGGGTCAGTTGTAATGTCCATGCTTTCATTTAAAATTTTATTTGATTCATCTGTCTTTTTTCTAGCTAAAGTCTAGCTAAAGGTTTGTCTTACTTCAAAAAACACAGCTCCTAGTTCATTAATTTTTTTCTGTTGTCTTTCTAGTGTCTATTTTATTTATTTCTCCTTTGTTTTTATTATTTCCTTCCTTTTTCTAACTTTGGGCTTAGTTTGCTCTTCTTTTTGTAGTTCCTTGAGGTTTAAAGTTTGGATTTTGATTTGAGCTCTCTCTCTTTCCCTAACATAGGAATTGTCGCAGTATACTGCCCTCTTACACATGATTTTGCTGCATTTCATAAGTTTTGGTACATTGTTTCCATTTTTTGTCTCAAGGTATTTTTTGATTTCCCTTTTTTATTTCTTCTTTGAAACCATTGGTTGCTCAAAAATGTCTTATTTCATTTCTAAATAAATATAAATCTGCAAATTTTCCTGTTTTTTTTTAAATTTATAATTTCATGTCAGTGGGATCAGAAAAGATATTTGGTATAATTTCAATATTCTTAAATTTGTTATGGGTTGTTTTGTGGCCCAATACATAATCTATCCCAGAGAATGTTCTATGTGCCCTTGAGAAGAATGTGTATTATGTTCCTATTCAATGGAATATTCTGCATGTTGGTTATATCCATTTGGTGTATAATGTTATTAAAGTTTGCTGCTCCCTTATTTTCTGTCTGGACAATCTATCCAGTGTTTAAAGTGGGGTACTAAAGTCCCCTAGAATTATTGTATTACCATTTTTCCTTTCATTTCTTTTAATATTTGCCTTGTATAATTAGTTACTTAATATTAAATGCAAATATATTTACTATGTTATGTGCTATTGATGTACTGACATCTTTAACATTGCTTAATGACCTTCTCTGTCTCTTGTGACAAAGTTTGAAAGCCAATTTTGTCTTATATAACTTTAGCCATCCCTACCTTCTTTTGGTTACCATTTACATGGAATATCTTTTTTCATTCTTTAACTTTGATACTATGTGTGTCCTTAAATCTATAATGAATCTCTTGTAGGCAGTATATTATTGGATTTCATTTCTCTTTTAATCCATTCAATCACAGTATATCTTTTGATTGGAGAATTTAATCCATTTATATTTAATTATTGATACGTAAGAATCTACTATTACCACTTTAATTGTGTACTACTTATTTTGTATTCATCTTATGGCTTTCTTTCTTGCCTGATATCTGCTTTTTGATTTAGTGATATCTGCTTTTTGATTTAATGATTTTTTTGTAGTGGTATGCCATAATTATGAATATCTCTTCATCTTTTGTGTACCTACTAGGTTCCTTTCTTTCTGTTTATCATGATGCTTATATAAAACACCATATAGTTACAAAAGTCTGCTTTAGACTGGTAATAATGTGACTTTAATGGCATAAAAAAACTATAATTTTTCTTCTTTCCCCATATATTTTGTTATTGATTTCTCAATTTACATGTTTTATAGTGTATATCCATTAACAAGCTATTGTAACTATATTTACTTTTAATAACTTTAACCTTAATTGTAGAGTTAAAAACAATTTACATAACACCACTACTATAATAGAATATTCTGAATTTGACTAAGTATTTGCCTTTAACCAGTGAGTATTAACCAGTGAGTTTCACATACTTTAATGTCACTCATTAGCATCTTTTGTCTCACCTTGAAGAACTCCCTTTCCCATTTTTTAAGGCAGGTCTTGAAATGATGAAGTCCATCAGCTTTTGCTTTTCTGGAAAGTCTTAAGGTCAGCTCTGCCATATAAAGTGTTCTTGATTGACTATTTATTATTTCAGCACCTTGACTATGTCATCTGACTCCCTCCTGGCATATAAGATTTCTCCTGAGAAATACACTGACAGCCTTATGGGATATCCCTTGTATATGACAAGTATATTTTCTTGCTGCCTTCAAAACTCTTTTTGTGAATTTGTTTATGCTGTGTCTCAGTGTATTATTCTTGGGTTCATCTTTTTTGGGAACTCTGAGCTCTCAGGATCTGGATGTCTATATCCCTCTCAAAGTTTGAGAATTTTTCAGCCATTATTGTCTTAAATAAATTTTCTGATGCCTTCTCTTTCTCTTTGTCCTCCCATAATGCTTATGTTGGTCCTCTTGCTGGTATCTTATAAATTCCATAGCTTTTATTCCCTCATTTTCATTTCTTTTATTTTTTTTCTGCCTTTAATAATTTCAAATGACTTGTTTCCTAGTTCAGTTTCTTTCTTGTACTTGACTGAGTCTATTATTGAGGCTCTCTATTGTATTTTCATTTCATTCATTGTATCCTTCAGCTCCAGAATTTCTGTTTGTATTTTTTAAATTATTTATGTCTCTGTTGAACTTTTCATTTGTTCATGTATTGTTTTCCTGATTTTGTTATCTACCTATGTTCTCTTGTAGGTCATTAAGCTTCCTTAAAAAGTTATTATTAATTATTTGTCAGGCTATATGTATATCTCATTTCCTTGAGGTTGGTTATTAGAAAACTGTTGGGTTCCTTTGGTGGTGTCATGCTTTATTTTATTTTTTTGTTCCTTGAATTCTTGCATAGTCTCTACATTTGAAGAAGCCATCACCTCTTTCAGTCTTTACTGACTGGCTTTGGGAGAGAAAGACTGTCACCAGTCCTCTTGGCTAGGTATTCTTGGAATCTCTTAGACCCTTTCTATAATGTACCAACTCTTGGGATGGACTCTTTGGATTCTATATGTGTTTTCTCAGTTCTGAAAAACAAAGCTGGGAGAGCCTCCCACTTATTTCATAAGGCAGTGTCCTTATGTGTTGAAGGTTACCCATCCTCTCCCAATTTAGTATAGTAGAGCTATCAGTCTGCATGTGCTTGTTCATGGTATGCAAATGCTTTCATGTGCCATATATGGTTATGAGGGGGGGCTCTGACCATATGAGTTAAAGTATACATGAAGTCTTGGTGCACAGGTGATAGTGGTTGTGGTGCTCCTTGAGATTCATGGATGAGCTTCCTAGTGGAGCCCACAATGTGGTCAGTAGAAACAGTAGCCTTTTGTTGAATGTTCCAGTGGTGAGTACTCACCCATTTTCTCTGTTCCTAGCTGCCCCTAGACTGTTCAGCCCTGTTGATTCTTTCAGTGTTCTTTGTGGGGGTGAAAAGAAATGGTCCTCATGGATAGCTGGGGAATCTGGGTAATCACTATGCTCTCACTTAACCCCATGTGAGAAAGTATGGGCCATTGGGATCTCCTTGCTACTGAGCTAGCTACCTTGAGGGGAGAGGGGATGTGGATTAAGAAAACATGTTCTTCTTACTCTCTTCAATGCATCTTTTCTCAGATTTTTGCTTCAATGGAGTGTGAGTTGGCCTCCTGGCCTCCTACAAAAGTGCTCTTGTCCATGGGTGGTTGTCAACATTGGTGCTTTAGTGGGATGGTGAGGGTTGAAAACTCTTGTTTTGCCATCTTGTTGATGTTATTTCAACACACTCAAGCTTTATTTTGGTTACAGTAACCTAGTATAAAATTTTCTACATCTTTTGCTTACAGTGAAGGTTTTGTAACAACATATAATTGCTATTTTGTTCTATTCTGAAAATCTCTGCCTTTTAATTGGTGCATTTAGATCTTCAGACTATTTCAACCAGTAATCACATTGAATGTGCTTATTGATATAGTTGGATTAATATGAACCAACTATTCATTGAATTTATTCTTTCTCATTTTTCCCATTCAGACTTTTCTGGTTTTAACTGAGTATTTCATATAATTCTATCTTATTTCCTGTCTTAGAATATTTGCTATGCTTCACTAAAAAATAATGCTTTCCCTGAAGTTTGCAACTTTTAAAACTAATCTAATTCCACCTACAAATAACATTACACTACTTTATATGTAGAGAAGATATCATAATCATAATAGCATAGTCCTAATTGCTCTGTCTTGTCCCTCATGATGTTGCTGCCAGTCTTTTCACTTATTCATATGTTAATATAACTGAATACATTTTTATTACTATTACCTTAAGTTATGGTTATCTTTTAGTACAGTTAAGACTAAGAAATAGAAGATTTTAGATATTTCTTACGTACCGTAGATACTCCTTCTCTAATGTTTTTCTTTTATTTATTTAGATCTAAGTTTCTGACCTATATCATTTTCTTTCTACTTAAAGAACTTCTTTTAACACTTGTTGCAGGGCAGATCAGCTATTGAATTCCCTACGGCTTTTCTTGTCTGAAAAGTCTTTATTTTTCCTTCACTTTAAAAGGATAATTTCAGAGTATAGAATTTCAGGTGTGTGTATTTTTAAAATCCCTCTAAATATTTTACTCCACACTCTTTCAGGATTTTTTCAAGATTTTCTCCTTTTCTTTCCTTTCCTGCAGTTTGAACATGATATGCCTATGTGTGAGTTTCATGGTTGTTTCCTGCTTGATGCTTTCTGTGCTTCCTGAAACTGTGGTTTGTTATCTACCATTAATTTTGAAAGTTGTCAAGTATTGTTGCTTCACATATTCTTTCTGTTCTGTTCTCTCTCTTCTTTTTGTACTCCAGTTAGTCAAATGCTACATTTTTCAAATTGACCCACAGTTCTCTAACATTCTTTTCTGTTTGTTTATTATTTTTTTAACTCTTTGCATTCCAGTTTGGAGAGTTTTTATTGGCCTGTCAATAATCATGCTGATTCTTTCCTTGGCTATGTTAAGTCCACTGACAAGCTTGTCAAAGACCTTTTTTTCTGTTGCAGTGTTTTTTAACTTCTAACATTTACTTTTGATTTTTTCTTAATGTTTCCATCACTCCCAGTTCTTTTGTGCTGTCTACATTTTTTTCCTTTAGTGTCCCTAATATAGAATCATACTTATTCTATATTCCTTGGTTCATAAGTTCAACATCTGTGTTATGTCTAAATCTTGTTATGATGCTTTGATTCTTGAGACTTGGTTTTTTTTCTTTTGGTTCCTTTTGTAACATTTTCTTGAAAGTCAGACATATCAGGTGGTAAGACTGAGGTAAGTAGGCCTCTAGGAATTGGGCTGTATTTATTGTTTACCATAGCTGTAGATTCCAGAGGCTTCAAACTCCTCTAATACCTTTGTTTTTGTCTCCAAATAGTTATGTTTCACTTCTCTACTCATCTTCAGAAAAAGCCTATGGAGTGCAGCATTTTCAGCTTTAGTCTACTATTATTATACTGGAGCCTTTTGCAATGGTGGCAAGCTATTGGGGAGTAGATTGCTATATAATAATTTGATTAAATCTTCATCTTTAGGAAGCCTATGTCTCAGAACTATGGCTTCAGAAATGATTCTCCTGTAGTATACATTTTTTTTTTTTTGCCTGCCCACTACTGCCTTCTCTGGCTACAACATATTGAATTTATTTTACTGAAGTCCTTAACAATGTTGGCTATGATTTTCACCCCTTACGTGGGTCAGTAAGTCTACAGAGGACTGCAGTTGAAATAAAACACATACCCCAACTTGAATAGGACTCTGGAAATACATTTTTCCCTGGAAAGTGGTCATTTCTATGTTGAAGGCTCTGGGCTTATTCCACAATGATTTCTCTTCCATTCTCCTGAAAAAGCTATGAAAAGATATCTCTTAGATCTTCTCTATGTTAACATGTTGAACTTGTATGTAATACCCATAAAGGTGCAGGGTGATCTTAAAAATATGGCCTCTGATAATTTCTCAGTCTTATGCTAATCTATGCATGGCAGAAATTAATTAAAATTACCATGTAAGTGTCCCTAAAAGTTTATGCCTCCAGCAGCTTTTGGTCTTAAGTAAAATATCTTGGCTATGTTTCTTTGGGGCCACCTATCTCACTGGGTCAGGCTGGCAGTTTGCTCTGGGGCTTCAGTTCTCTGCTAGTCCATGGAAAGTTGTTGATTTTCAGTTTGTGAGTTTCTTTTTATAAAAATTGAATTGATGTTTCCAACTTTTACATGTTGTAGCTGAAATTAAATGTCATTCAAGTCTTCAAATTTATGATTTTTTTCTAAAATTATTACGTACTTATTTTAAATACATTTAAATTATTCATATGTAAGCTAAAAGTTTTGTTTTCATTTTTAAACAAGTCAGTAAAGTTAGTGACTAAGTCCTCCAATCTTCCATTTATGGATTATAAAGAAAATGTACATGCATCTTTGATATTGAGACTCTTGAGTCACCTGATCCACTGAAGTATATAGAATTATGGGGAAAAAATGCAAAACAAAATAAAACATGGCATCTATGTTCAGTTAAACATACATTTTTATTTTGAGTCAACCAATTTTTTTGTTTTTGTAATTAATTTAGCTTCTGTGAGCCACAGTTTTTTATCTGTTAAAGAACTCCCTTATATGATGTCATAAATAAATGAAATAACACATATGGTTCCCACCAAAATGCTTGGCACATAGGGGATTGATAAATGATATTATTAACTTCAGTCTGCTTTAAAATCTTAATCCATCTAAACAGTGCTTCAGATCCACAACCACAAGGAATTTTTAAAAATTACTTTCTCATTTGCTATCCTCATAATTGTTCTGTCAACTCTCAGTGACATACTCATTGGTATTTACTGTATAGTTCTACTTTTGCTTTCTTATGATTGGAATTGTTAGTACTTTTAGATCATGTTCTCAGCACAAGTCACTTGTACTTACAACAGAATTGTGGTATAAAATAGGCTCCACATTTTCTTTTACCACTTTTCTGAATGGTCAAGATACACTGACCTTGTTGTCTTCAGAACCTGTCGAACTCTTTCCCTTTTTTATGATTTTGCATTTGCTGTTCCTATTGCTTAGATATGGCCTCCTTTCATCCTGTTAATATGAACTATACGTTGTCTCAGATTTTTTCTGATCCCTTAACTGAAGTGACTCCTTTATGTTACCTTACTTATTCTTCTCATATTATTAATAATCTCTCTAATTATTTGCTTATTTTTGTTGTGCAATTTTCATTCACCTCCATTCAACTGCAAACATCATGCAGGTGATCATTTCTGTATTATTAAACAACATGTTCCTATGCTCATATTTTCTCATATGCATATATTGCTAGAAGTCAATAAATATATTTTAAAAGAATGAATGAGTGTTCAGGTGCTTTACCTAGATTATTAAAGGAGAAAAATATTCCCACACTTATTAAAATAGTAAGGCATACTTTATTCAGGTCTATTGTGATAGGTGTAGGGACTACTGCAATGGAATTTTACAGCAGGGGAGAAATATTGGACTCAATTCTGAATATGGTACAAATGAGTGGGGATTTATAGTCATGGAGCAGGGGGTGGAGGGGTGGGTAAGTTCTGGCTAGAGAGATTTGAGAATATTCGTGCTAAAATTAGGGTTTTGAGGAAGTGCCTAAGGACAGGGCCTAGTAAAAAAAAAAAAAAAGGTCTCAGAGGAGCGATCCAGAGTTTGGGTTAAGGAGAATGACTTTGTCATTCCCTCTTAAAGTTCAAGGCAAGAAGGGAAATTCTTTCCTTTGAATAACATAAGATCAGTTCCTCATTTGGTCACCTTTTGTTCCTTAATGAATTGCGGAATCATCTATCAAGACTTGGTAGTAGAAAATATTTGCTGGATAGTGCAGTCAGGCATTTAATGGGAAGAATTTCTTTGGAAACAGAAACAAAAATTAACGGCTGGAAATCGAGTTTCTGAGTCCTGACAGTATCCAGTCAAGATTTCTAGATGTTAAACTTGAAACATTTTTAAATGGCGGAATGAGGACAGAAGTGGCAATCCTCCTATAAATTTCCCAATTTGAAGTTTGAATGTCTTTAATGAGTACATCTAGTGTTTCAGTGAACTCTCTGAGTAACCCACAGAAAAAATGTATCATGATTATCCATTATGATTTGTTGTGATAATTTATTTGAAGTTTATATCAAGTCATCCAACTTCAGATTACAGGGCTTGGGGAAAAGGACCATTTCACTTCTCAGTGATGGTCAGGTCAGGAGGATGGGAGAAAAATGGAAACATTAGTTATAGGAGTTGTAGCCAGATGTTGGAGGAAACTAGTAGAGTCGAGCAGGATCCAGTCCAGTTTATAAGTAGATGACAAAGAAGAAAGTGAAATGGAGCTTACCAAGAGGTAAAAAATAGCTCAAAGACAATGAACAGGATTGTAATCTAATACCCACAACTGTATTTTTCTTAATCATATTAAGTTGCATTGGTAAAATGCTTTTAACCAATATTTGTAGAGGATATTTTCAGATTTTCTTTTGCCTTGGTGTGTAATCTTATGGAGGATGTAAACTAAATTTTAGATGAGTGACCGAATAGGTGTGTAGCAGCTGTCTGTATAGCTCCAATGTTCATCTAAATGAGTAACATATCCAATCTATCTACAATTAGCTTCTTTTTTTTTCTGTTTAACCCAGGTAGTTGCTCTCCAAGATGCCTGAGTCCTTCAGAGTTCCTGATGGAAGTCAGGGAGACTTAAGTTCAAATAGCTACAGGCAGTCAAGGGATTGAAGTGAGAAGGGAATGTCTGGCAGGTTTGGGCACAGGGATGGAGGTTGTAAACATTTGAAAGAGAGACATATCAAAGGTAACAGGGAAGCTGAAAGGAAGACTGAAGGCAGTAAGTGGAGGAAGAAGGAGCAGAAGCAATGGGAAGGAAGAAGTCTTAGAGGAGCCAGTTTGGGGAAATCTTGGCTTTCTTAAAGACACCTTTGAAGTTCCAAAATATCCTTAGTAAGTAAACTAAACTCATGCTAGCAAAGTAGGTGGACAAAGTTGGTGAAGCATATAGTCAAGGGTAGAGAAAAGGGATTTCAGTCAAGTGAAAAGTTCCCAAAATAGAGATAACAGAGTTCTCACCAAAAGCCAGGAAAAAATGTAGCCAAGGAGTAGGGGAGTGTATCCTCACTTAAAAGAAAAAACAAAACTCAGGGAGGTAGAAAGTATATTCCCACTCAAGAGAAAGGGGAAGGATGAAGTTTTAGCCCCACACACAGGGACAAATACCCACTAGGGTAAAAGAGGCAGGAAGAAAGACTTTCAGGCCAGCGAATCCATTTCAAACAAAGAAGCCTGGACTCTAACCCAGTTTCAGAGAGTGTACTCAGAATCCTAAGAATGAAAATCTGTCTGTCCTGTGTTTCAGTGGACTGGCATCCAGAGCATTTAATGGCTCAACAATTGAATTCACCAATAGATTCCTAATCAGTCAGTAAGGAGTAAAGACAAAGGTTTCAAAGGTGCACACTTAGGATCCTGGGTGAGAGGTACAGAAGTCCAATAATGAATCTGATCCTGTCTGAGTTATGGCACCATAACTGTTAAGGAAAAAATATGGCACTTGTTAAAGTAATAAGACAGACTATTCAGGACTATAGCAATAGTATAGGGACTATAGAAAAGAGGTTTGCAGTAGGGGAGAGATACTGGTCTCAACTCCAAATGCATTATTGGCAAAGGAGATTTATAGCCATGTTGGGAGGGAAGACAGCAGATGGAAAATTAAGAGGGTAGAATAATTCTTGCTAAACTGACCTAACAGGACTCCTGTTGAAGGCAGGCCAAGGTGGTAGATATTGAGGGTGAAAAATTCTGGCTAAACTGACTTGACAAGATGCTTTCTAAAATTGGGGTCTTGTCCAAGCACACATCCAAGAATGGCCTAGTTGAAAAGGGGTTCAGAGGAATCTGTTTAGAATTTGGTCAAGAAAAGCATCTCTTCAAGAACTACCATGTACTTCAGTGAGAACTTTGAGATACGGAAGTACTTAACACACACTTATCACCTCAATTTATGAAGGGAAGAGAATGGAAAATATTTTCCACTAACACAATAATCTAGATTTTAGGAATTATCAGCCCTTCCTCATTGGGTTTCACTTTTTATTTGGATGTAGGAATGTCATTAGTTAGCATCAACCCATCAGATTTAGGCCTTGGCTGTAACTGGATCTTAGAAATTTCTGACAATGTGGTGCAATGGCAATTACATGTGGCTTTACGTAATTGTTTTCATGTTCCCTAGGGATGGTCTCATTATACTGAGAAAAAGAGGCACATAAAAGTATGTTGTCCTTTGGATTTACCTTCTCAAAGATAACTTTCTTAATAAATGTTGTTTAAACAATTACTGTGTGTCCAGTTTTGTGCTATAATGTCTTATGGCTAATCAAAATTTTAATGGACATATTCTTGGTAGCAAAAGATAGAATTGAGCTAATTATTGATTTCAGGGGAACAATAAAACTCAGAACTTACTATCAACATTGTTGAAGGTTTCAGTTAGTTCAAAACAAATTAAAATGGATTTAAGTTAAAAATCTTGGATTGTGTATGGAAATTCTTCCTTCTAAATATGCCTGAACCACAGCTCTATAAACCAGGAAAAATAATTTCTATATTTTCATTTCAGAGGTCAGCTCAAATAACAGTTTCATATAGCAATGTTTTTAGAGAGTAATTGTCAAAAGGCAGTCACTATAGTTTTGTACTCATACAGTTTATTAGCAAAAGTTTGTTTTAAAATTTGTATTGACTTAGCTTATGAAGATACAGCTGTCTCATATACTAACAAGCACCATCTTTAATTGTTAACAAGCAGGCACCCTTGAAATTCAATTTAACATATAGATAAATACAATGTGCAAGACACTAAACATCTTTGAAAATTTTCAAGCAGCTGTAATTGCTAGGTATAATAATTTTAAGAAGGTACACATTTTGATTAAATGCATATAGTAATGAGTTATATTATTAGGCTTTGTCACAAATGTAATTCATTCATCAAGTAAATGTTCTGAGGATCTGTTTTCTAATTTTTTGAGTATTAAGTTTGATGTACTATAGACTCCTTCCATATCTCACATTTGTATGTCTCTATGATCCTAACTTAAAGTATTCTTATTTTCATTCAGGTGGGAACATTTGTTGCTTAAGCCATTGATTTGAAATAACCTATTTCCAAGCAAATTATAGAAAGGGAGGAGGAATTGCTCCACTGATAGAACTCCTTAATGAAATATATTAAATAGTCTCTGGGACAATTTCAGTTGGCACTCCTCTTTTAGAAGCTTTCAATCTTTGAATTTAATTAATGAAGACATTTGCATTCAAAGTGACTGTTTTTCAAAGTATTGTCAGAGGAGCACCTGCCTCAGAATCTTCCAAGTTCTTATAAAAAACAGAGTTCCATCTCAGATTTATTCAATCAGCATCTCTGAATGAGTAGCTTAAATGAATAGTCCAAATGATCTCACATACTATAGTTTAATAATTTATTTTAAAGAACTCTCCAAATTTCATGAGACTGATCTATTCTCATATCTGCCTTCTTATTTTAGGGATTTCTAAATCAATAATTCCCAGATTCCTCTAAAGTACTGATAATGGCAAAATTCTAGCATTTAACTTAATATCTGACAGCATTTAAAGATACAGCCAATATGAATATAAACATTTTAATAGCTTCACAGTTCCTAGTAAACTTTCTAGTTATTACTTTAATGAATAAATAATGCTGTGAAGACCCTCAACACCAACATATCTATGCTATTCCCCACCTTAGGTGCTCTAGAACTTAACACAGAACCTGACTTTGATAAAATACTCAATATTTTTTTTCACAACAAGTGGAATAACAACAAACCACGTAATGAAAATTTAGCTTTGCCATTGATTGACCTGGAAAACTGAGGCAATTTCCATAATCTGTCTGATAATGATGCTGGAAACCAAAGTCTCTTCCAGCCCTAGCATTTTCTGATCTTAAATTTATGTCATTAACATTTGCCCCTAAGATATTATCGAATGTTCTTGAGATATTGAGGTCATCCTCAACTTCTATGAAATTACAGAACATTTTAAAACATAGTTGAAATCTTTTTATTTATATCCAAATATAATTAAATAAAGAACACAATGACTAATATTCAGTACTGTTTATAAAAAAATCTATGTGTTTATGTTAAGTTTCAAGGTAACTAGTATTGCCTAAAGACATCTAACTCAATACTAAAAGAGACATGGTTCAAAGCAGAAAGTGTAAGAGAAATTCTTGGGAGACTTAAAGTCTAGTATTTTTTGTATTCTATCTTATTTTATTTGAGTGTATTTAGAAAACAGTGCCATGTTTATTATTTAAAAATCATGAGTAGCACCTTAAGCCACACTGCTCACATGTCTCCCTGAAAGAAATTCTATTATAATAGCTAACAACTATTGATCACTTATGATGCATCAATATTCTAAAAAGTTTATATATATTATCCAATTTAATATACACAGCAATCCAATAAAGTATGTCCCATTATTTTCACAAAATTGACAGTTAAGCAAACTAAAGTCAAGGAATTTCACACAACAAGCAAGTGGTGGATATGAGACTTGAATGCAACATTCTGAATCTAGAGTCTATACCATTTTTTAAAGAAAAATTATGGAACTTTTTGTATTTCATTTTTATATTGTATTATTGACATACAATATCTTATTAGTTTCAGGTATACATCATAGTGATTTGATACATTTATACATAAATAAATGCTCACCACAATGTCATTATCATTTGTCACCACACAAATTTATTACAATATTATTGACTATATTCCATATGCTGCACATTACATTCCAGGACTTATTTATTTGATAACTGAAAGTTTTTAACTGTATACTAATTTAGTGCACTTTCCTGTGGCCCTGAGAAAATATCCCTTTTCCAGTCAATAATAAACATGAGAATTTAGCTGCTCATAGAAATATCAGTGTGTTGTATTAGTGAAGTATGTAAAATATCTTGTATATGCTTGTATATACATACTTGCTAAATTTCTGGACTTACATTTTCCAAGTCCTTCTATAGGAAAGAATAAGTAGGTAAACTGATTGAAAGCTACATTCAATAGTGATGTATCTGTCTAGATAGATGGGTAGATGAAAGACAGATGGGTAAATGTAAATAGCAGTTTTAACATGTTCATTGTTTTCTGATTGGATATCAAAGGATTATGTTTTATGCTAATATTTTCTCTAGCTTGCTGAGATACTAATCAAGAGAGGGTCAATTTGAAAAAGTGCTCATATCCAATACAATTGGTTGGAAAGGAATATTTTTAAGTATTGTTAGTTTGTAACTACTGGGGAAAATATGTTCCCAGCCCAAGTCAAATAAACCTTTGAAGCTGAAATCAGACAAAGGGAGAAATAAAGTGGGAGAAACCCATTTATTGCTTACAAACAGTCATCTACTCACATTTGTCTCTCATGACCAGGCTGCAAAAGGCCCCACCAAACCTCTCTGGTCCAGGTGTGCACTCACTCTCCACAACCCTTGTAATCACCTATTGATATGGAGATGTAATACATCTCTCCACCAGCTGAAAACACCTATTGATATGGAGATGAACTAAGGCCAGGAGAGAGATACTGGAAATATTGCAATTTTACACATAGCCCACATCTCCAGAAATCTTGCCTCAATCTACTCACTCCCCATCATTTACAATGGTCCCTGTGCAAGAAAACTGGCCTCAACCTGGACAGTCCAGCTAGGTTCAAAGTCCTATTGAGACAGGGACTGTGGGTGTAGTCAGAGTAGAGGGAGGGCCTCCGGAAAAAGCAAGGCAGAATATTTGCAGTCATCACAATGTAACTACATGCAAGGAAACCCCCTTCCAAAACTCTGTTAAACATTAAGCTCCAGGGTCATTCTTCAGTAAGATCAGTGGGTGTTCCCCAGATAAAGAAGAGTACCCCATGTTGTTATTATGCTAATCACTTGTAAGATTCACTTTAGCATGCTAAAGGGCCCAGGCCTATGTGCTGTCTTTCCTCTTTCAGATCTGATGGGGTGGTATTGCAAACTGGGCAACTAATTTAGCATGCAGACCCAGCTGTAACCAACATAGTAAAAGGCAGGGATGATTCACCTTAAAGATAAGATTGCATTTTAACACCCAGGAAGTTTAAGAAGCAAGATTCTTAACTTACTCTTTAGCAAACAGACAATACCTCAGCCCACCTTGGGGGCTGGGCAGGCCACCTTTTGATATGCTCCTAGACCCAGATGCCAGTATCCCGGAGAGAGAGATGGGGTGAGAAATTCCTCGTGTTAAGTTAATTCTGGGTGTTCAGACACCACTTAGCAAGTCTGCACCCCTAAACTTTTTTCATGTTCTTGAAAAATATTCATCTGCCTATAAAATCCCCTAGACAATGCACCACACCAGACTCCCTTGTCCCCTCCTGGAGTGAGCTGGGAGCTCTGTCTTTCCACTTTATTTCTAAATAAAAGCCTGTACCTTGCTCTCCTACCTTGCTTGTTTGCTAAGCTCATTCTTCGGCTTCGTGAACAAGAACCCGGCATCACTATGTAGATTAAGTCCATAGCTTACCCATTTCAGGTGAGGCCAGTAGCTGAACTGGTAGGGAATTCAGTGCATTCATCATGAGGAAGCTGCAACCAGGGGGTGGGTCCAGGTCACAGAGACTGTGGAAGAAAATAAATTTAAGGGTGATAAGATAAAAGTTTTAGTGACACCAGCAGAAGCAAATCTTGTCCATCAGGTAGGATGCATGCAAGAGCCTGTTCCTGTGATAGGACAGTGGCAGGAGTGGGATCTCATCCTGGTCTACTTTACCAGACCTTCACTCCCCTCCCTGTGGGAGTTACAGATGAGACCATATATAGGGCTATGGGAGGTACATTCACTGACCATAAAGATAAAACAAAATTCCCCATAAGATGCTTTTACCTCCTGGATGTTTTGGGGACCCTAATGTGATCTTTAATGGACATTCTGCTGTTACTCCAGAAACACACAGGAAGCCAGCTTCCAGGCCCTTTCTCTAAGGTACCAGAAGGTCCAGTCATCACTGGTCCAAGTGTTGGACTCTCCAGGGCCACATCCATTCAACAGAGTCTCCAGGGTTTAATGCAGTTGCGGCTGGCAGCAGGATGTTGCTCTGCTGGCCATGTCCTGGCTTTAATAACTCCTCTTTGGTTGGCACGTACAATTGTATAGGAGAGGCAGCAATGTATGTTAGCATGTTCACAGGGCTCAAGACTCCATTTCAGGGCTCATCCAAATGCCATAGCATTGTCCCTAAGTGAACTGACCAGCCCTGTAGACTATTGGTGTCTGAGTTCAGGCCAGATTTCAACAAACTGTTGTACCTTTCTATCATGCCTTCCCCAGAAGGGTTATATGGTACATGAAACTTCCACTTTATTCCTAATTGCTGCATCCATTTTGGTAATGCATGTCCAGTAAAGTGGGTGCCTTGATCACTATCAATCACCTGAGGTTGGCCATAGGCTGCAAAGAGATGCTCTAGGCCCCTTTTGGTGGTTTGCTGATGTGTACAACATGCAGGAAAAGCAACCATCAGTCCAGTAACTGTGTCCACACAAGTCATGGCATACCTATACTGTTCTGATATGGGAAAAGGCCCAATATATTCTTTCATCCCCTTTACTGTTGTCAAATGTTGCTGCAGGACTCTGTGGAAAGTCCCTCCTAGAGCACCCAAGGCACTCCTGTGCTCTGCTGACTTATCCAAAGGTCAAAAGCAAACACCATCACTGGGCTACAGTCCACATTGTCCTTTCCACTTGGTTCAACAAATGTTGATGTAGCCATTGGGGAACATCAGAGGTAGGCTTTCGTTCTCGACAGAACACCTGGGCCAATGTGTCTGCTTCATCATTCCCTGGGGATGCCAAAGGCAAATGGTCAGTCACATGATATATGGTAGCAGTCTTAGTCTGACCAGAGGCCCATAGGTCTTGCCACAGCTCTTGCCCCCAAAGGAGTGGTGACCAACCATCTGGTTGGCATGGTACCATGTTGGTAGCCACAGCGTCAAGCCCCGATAGATGGCCCAGCTGTCAGTGCAGACACTATGGGGAGGGCTCCTGGGTGATCATGTGCCATACTGCCCAAAACTCACCCATTGGCTGCTCTTCCCCTCTCCATCCTTCAGCCATATTTTCTCAGTCTTAGGATGGAAATACATAGCCCTCCACTTTGGGGGCTGGCCATGACTGGAGTTGTCTGTATACTAAGCATCTTCAGGTACAAGGGCTTTTCCTCCAGATAAGGCTCAAAAAAGATACCAAAGCCTCAAAAGCACGTTCTTCCTGCTTTCGAGTGGTATGTGTCATTGGCCACAATAAACGTTGGAGTTCTCCACTAAAGGGGTTAGGGGAAAGGGTGCTATGCTGCTGTAAATATGCACCACATTTAGTCAGTGTAGGCATCTGTGCCATATCACACAGTGGCCCATGGTGTCAGTCTCAGCCTCCCCTTGATGGGATAGGTGGTTGTTACCTTGGTCGGAGCTGTTCATATGATGGGTTCTGTAGCCAGCAAGGCATGGTACAAAGAAGCCAGTTGCTTCTCTATCAAGGTGTACTGGACCTCTGCTCAATTCCATAGTTGTGACCATATCCAATAGGTTGGCAAGTTCCTACAAGCCACTGCCAAAGTCCTTATCCATAACCATCTTCAGTTACATGGACATTGGTTCACAGGGCCTTGATGAACCCATTATACTCAAGGCTTGTATGGTCTTGATTGCTCATTTGGCAGGAGTAAAAGCAGCTGCACATTTTATCCCAGTCACACCTGATGCCCTTACATACCAACCAGTATAAGTTCTTCAGAATTTGTGCCAAGTGTGGGATAAACACTCTCCAGAAGCCCAAAAGATCCAATAATTCTTGTAAGACTTCCACAGTGGTAGGGGTGGGGAAATCCTGGACCCTGTGTATGACTGCTTCAGGGATAACTTTAAGTTTACCCTGTAGAATTTAACCCTCAAGAATTTAACTAAAAAACCAGGCCCCTGAACCTTGGTGCTGTTTACAGCCCATCATTTCTCCTATAGATGTTGCAGCAGTCTAGTAACTGCCCCTTCTAAATCTGTAAGAGAATCAAATGTGAGCATAATATCATCAATGTAGTGATGCAGCCACACCACTTGTGTTTTCTTCCATGTGTCCAAGTCCTGGGCTACAAGTGTGTGACAGTGGAGGTATCTGTGGAAGGACAGTGAATATCCACTGCCAGCCTTCGCACATGAAGGCCAACTATTACTGACTTTCCTGCACTATGTCAATAGAGAAGAAAGCATTACCAATGTCCACAATATAATGATACGTTCCTAGTTCAGGACTGAGTGTGTCTATAAGGGATGCTACTGACGGACATCAGCAAGCAGAGGGGGTGTGAATTTATTCATTTCCCTGTAATCCATGGTCATATGCCAGGAGCTGTCTGACTTTTTCAGTGTCCACACCAAGGAATTAAAGGACTGTGAGTGGATTTTATGATACCCACCTCCCCAGCTCTTGTAGAGTTTCTCCAATTTCCTTGTGTTTCCCAGGTAACTTATATTTTTAGTATTTTTCACCCACCAAAGTGTAGGCAGAGCTACAGGTGGCTTAGCATGTTCCCTCTCAACTGCCTTTTCCACACATACCCACAGTCTGAACTCACCTGCAGTGATCTATAACCACAGGCCCTGTAGGATATCCACCCCAAAAATATATTCTTGGATGGGGGAAATGTACACGGTATACTCCTTTGGGGGTAAATGCCCTGTCCTAAATGGGTTTTGGCTTTCCTCACTCTAATGTCTTACCCCATAGCCATCTACCACAGCAGTGTCCCCAGGAAATCGCTCAGGGTTGCCACAAATCAAAGAACATTCAGCTCCTGTGCCCACCAGCACCAGCACACATTGTACATTCAAGGGGGACCAATGAATTGTTACCTCTACATGAGGCCTCTGGTCCCCCCACCACATCCCTCAAGGTGGGGGCCTTGAACCCCCTTCAGGCAAACTGCAATGCCCAATAGTCCTCCTGTGGGGGTGAGGGCCCAGGCAAAGCATGTGTACTCCCCGCAGGAGTCTTGCTGGGACACAGGCCAAACATTGGGTTTTGCCTACAGCTTCTGTGTTCTGGACCTCAGTGGCTGGAATTTCTGCTTTGGCTTTAATTGGTGCCACAGTTCTAACAAGATCCTACTGGGCTCTCCATAAGGTTTTTCTTTCACTACCCTGGCTTTTATCAGATCAACCCATAACTGGGTCCTCAAGACCTCATAGGGCCCTTTGCACCTCTCCTTTAAGTTGTAGCCTGTACTGCCTTCTGGGCTCTAATTATTTCAACCTTTCCCAGACCTTCTAAATTTCAAGTAGCCTAACTTATGGGTTGTCCTATGTAGGGGGCAAGAACAGTCACTAGGGACCCAAAGAGAGATGGGTAACTGTATGGAGCACCAGATTTATCACTCCTACATTGAACAACTCCTCAACGGGGCCCTGAGGTCGATATTATAGATGATATTTTTTTCATGCTCAACTCCCTTAACACCTGCTGGAGCTCTGCATATGTTTTCCAGCTAGAGAGTAAGTATGATAAATCACCCTGATTATGCCAAACTGCCATGATGGCTGTTGTCAGCCAAGTCAGAAGTGCCTGATTTCCTGGGGTATGAGGGGCACTTTGTATCCACTGCTGGAGGGAAGGGTGAGTTTTCAGGGAAGCCAGTCTACCCATTGTAGAACCCAGTATGACAATGATTTCTTCCCCCATATCCCCAAGATGCCAAAGACATATTGGCAGAGGTTCCAACGGCTCTTGCCAAAGCCAGATGCCTTTGTACACCAGCACAATCTGGGTTTATGGGCAGAGCATGGAGTGCTCACAACCTTGGGGGCAGAATTCTCCTCCCGCTGAGGAGCCCGTTTTTTTATTTTCTTAATTACAACGGAGTTGGCCTTTAATATGGGTGGGGCTGGTGCCTCCAGTAGTGGTCTTGGCAACAGTTCCACCCTCAGCCACACTCCGTCATCCTCTCCTGATATTTTCTCTACCATCTCCAGGGCTGAAGGCACTGCCTCTTTCTCTCCTCCCCCACTGCCTCCTGCAACGTGGATTCTCCTGCTGCCTCCTCCCTCTCTGCTAACATATCTTCCAGGAGAGTGACCTGACTTCTCAATGACTGTCTCTCTTTCTTAAGAGCATCCCATAGGTCACTGATGAACTCCTCCAATTTACACCAATATGTGTCACCTTCCTTGATAACCCTTTCCAATATCTTGAGAAAAAAACATCCCACAATCCCAGCAACCACATGGCCATTCAGGGCCTCTGAGCCATCTTCTATATCATGGAGGGCTAATTCTAGAGCTTCCAGTGTCTCCACCCTTCCCCAGTTCTGGGGAAAGGCCACTTGCTTGGAGGTGCTTTACCCTAGACCATTTTTCCACCAGGGTCTCCCCTAGTGGAAGCCCAATGCATGGGTGTTCCTAGGTGATGCCACACCATCCACTGCTGCTGGAGGGAAGAGTGAGGCATCAGCCCTCACCAGAGCATCTACTGGAGCCTCCCCGCAGTCCACAGGGGCTTTCTGAGTATCTCCCCACCATCTGTAAAGTTAGCCCACCCACACATCGCACCCATGAAGGTAGATTTCAGGTTCAGAGATCCTGCCAACCACTGCCAGGTAAAAATACATTCCCAGCCTTGGGCAAATAAACCTTTGAATCTGAAATAAATCAAAGGGAGAAATACAGTGGGAGAAACACACTTATTGCCTACAAGCAGTTGTCCACTTCTGCTGTCCCATGTCTCTCATGACCCAGCTGCAGAAAAAGGGACCCCATACAACCTCTCTCATCCAGATAAGCCCTCACTCCCCATTGTAATTACCTATTGATATGGATATGGACTACTTCTCTCCACCTCTTGGAAATGCCTATTGATATGGAGATGAACTAAGCCCAAGTGAGAGATTCTGGAAATATTACAATTTTATCCTCTCAATTGTGTTTGGACGAATAGAAGCAATATAAACAACACAAACATCAATAAATATACACATACATATGTATAGAGTGACTCAAGGAAGAAAACAAAATTTAGCTTCAGCATCATTGATGATTTTGAGAAATTGTCACTTATTTGGAAAATGTTTCTGGGTGAGATGCTATTTTTCTTAAGATTGTGACTTGTAGGCAATGAATAATGAAGCCAACAGCAAGAGTACAGAGCAACCAGAAAAGCTTTTAATGAGTGAAAAGAAGAGGACTCCCACTTATGGGAGGGGCTCTAAGGAGGAAGCTATTTAGGTAGTGGTGTCTACGGGATTATAAACTCTGGAAAGGAAGAAGTCCACCTGGTTATCCAAAACTTGTTGCTAGGAGAGCTGGGAAGTCCACCTGGTTGCCTAGGACTTGTTGCTGTGGCTGGGCTGGAATGAGAATACCCCCTTATGTCTCAGGCTGGCTGTTCTAGGGAGTGGTTTCTTACACATCCTGCTTGGCCAGCTGACCACAATGCCTGATGTCAGTGTCCGGCTTGGCTGATCCCCACCAATACTACATGTCCTGTTATACCTATCCTACCATCTAGCTTTGCCCTCAATCCCCCTCAGAAGAGGTAATCATAACTGCAATTAAGAAAGGGATGAAGACCCCTCTGTCTGTGAGACAGGGACCATGGGTGTAGTCAGAGTAGGGTGAGGGCCTCCGGAAAAATCAGGGCGGGATATTTACAGTCAGAGCAATATAACAATGGGCATAGAAGTCCCTTTTGAAACCCAGTGTTAAGCATTATGCAAAGTCAAGGTCACACTAATCCTCTAGGATCAAGATACCAGACAGCATATAGACATCTTCAGTAAGGTCACTTAAAAGTCAAAAGGCCAGGAGCAACTTGGCCTAGAATGATTGAATGGTTTCACAAATAGGGAAGGGGATCACAGCATAATCTGTGACTTTACTGTAAACAACCCTAGCAAGCAGAGAACAACCCAGCCTACCTTGAGTGTGGGACAAGTGGTACAAGGTCACACCCCTCAGCCTTTTTTCTCATGTTCTTGAAAAATCCTCATTAGCCTATAAAACACCCTAGGTAACACACCGCACCAGGGCTCTCTTGTCCCCTCCTGCCATGAGCTGGGAGCTCTGTCCTATCACTTTATTTCTAAATAAAAGCCTGTATCTTGCTCTCCTACCCTGACTGTTTGCTAAGCTCATTCACCAGCTTCGTGAACAAGAACTCCGGCATCAACTGCTTCATATTGTCAACAGATGATGGCTGTGGAATCACATCTGGGTTTCCTCTCTGAGTGGCCCTAGTGGACTGTAGTAGAATGCACAAGGAACTGACATGAGGGTTCCGTCTGCACCACCATTTGTAGCTTGATGGATTCTAGGCAATAAGAAACAAATTTAGTTAAAAGATTAAGTGAGTATGGCCTGAACAAAAGGGCTAGAAATATATTAGCTGAGGTCCAGCAAAAGGGAGCAGCTGTAATGTCCAAGTACTGAAGTGGTACTAAACTTCCAAGGATTTCAAGTGCCTTTGGTGAATTTGGGAGGCTTAATTAGATAATTTTTTGCTGCCTGTCAGGGAGAGAGAGGTCAGAGATGTCTTAGCAGTGGCCAAGCTGAACAAAGGTACATAAAAGGAGGGTGCAACTAGGTTGTGGGGCTGCTGATTTATATCTTCATCAGTGTGAGGAGTGGGTTGAAGTGTTTGTCTGTCAGATTTTCTGTTCTGGACGGATCACACCTCACAAGGAGGTTAAGAATGCATGGCTGAATATGAGAACTAGGAACAGGATGACCTCAACTGAAATGATGGGAGAAAATTGGAAATGTTTGGAGAGTCATAGCCAGATATTTTAAGGAAAGAAGAATTCAGGATCCAGTCTATTTTATAATAGCTAGTATTAGAATCTAAAGGCTGAACTATTGAAACATAATTCTTTCATCTCTAAAATTACCCTCATTTTATTAGATAAACCATATAAGACTAATTTGTAAGATAAGTTTAGCTTTAAAACCTTTGCATTAATTATTTACATAAGTACAGCAAGAACTGCAATCGATCACACAGGCTCTTTAAATGTGCTTTGCCGGAACTTTTCATAAACAATGGCAAGTGAACTTGTAAAGGCTTCTCAAAGCCAGGAAAGCCAAGCTAAACATGCCATCAGGTTTTGCCTATACTACCTGTAGATTTGGGTAAATTCCTCTCTTCTCAACGTCCCTCAAGATATTCTGAGGTTCCTGCACCTATCAGGAAGTGACCTTCCTTATTCCTCTGGTAAGGCTGCTGGGAGCTCTATTAGCAAGCTTCTAGGCCAATTCTTCCAAGGGGCCTAATTGGCTCTATGAAGTCAACCTTAGTTCCTTGAAACTGTCTGGTCATATCTGAGTTATGCACATCTCTCTCAAATATGATATTGCAGTCAAAGCTTTGGTAATATAATCAATGTTTTTAATTTGTCCTGTGTACAAGGAGAAAGATTGGTACTGAACTTATGCAAATAAATATATTACCATAAGAGACTTTGGAAAGATAGCGACATGAGCAGGGTGGTGATAATCTCCTCCCAAAACAAAATATATTTATGGAAATAGAACAAATACAACTATTCCTAAAAGAGGGACAAGAAGATACAGGACTACACCAGGCTGCAGCTACATTTGAGAGGACTTGGCACCACCCAGGATTGGTAAGATATGCAGGCTGGGTCCGGTGTGACCCGAGCACACCCCCACCCCAGAGCATCGGCGGGAGGAGAGGATTCAGAGACAGGAGGGAGTGGAAGTACAGGCCTGCAAAATAACCAGTGCTGGTGAGCTGCACGGGGAGCGCTGACACACATTGCACAGTGCATTGGAGATAAGAGAGACAGAGGGTGCAGGATCAGAGCCTGGGAACGCACTGCATCCTTGTAGCTGGCTCCCTGGGACAAAAGAAAAACACATGCTTTTTTAGCAGTCTTGAAGAGACAGGGGCCCAACAGAGGAGCAGGATCGTTCCAGGACACTCAGCGCAGCAGGCTGGCAGTCCTGGGTAATTTCGGACCCCTTGGATGGCGACTGTGAAAAAGTAGCCACACTGAGACTCCCACAGAGATCAAGTGATTCCAATTCGATCCCACCACAGGCAGAGGTACAAAGGGCCCTGCGTTGCGGAGTGGCCATGGCTGCAGAACAGTGGAGCAACACCTCCACCTACAGCATCCCCACAGAATCTACACCTGGCAGGTGTTTTTTTTTCTCTTTTCTTTTTTTTTTCTCTTTTATTGTTCTTTCTTTTTTTTCTTTTCAAAAGTCTTAAGGAGCCCAGCTGACATATGTGGCACCTACCAGCAACCAATTCTATTGCCATGAAAAGACAGAGGAATATGGAACAAACAAAACTTACCCAAACAACAAAGAGAGGGAACCTGAATGCGTGCAAATGCACAACCTTCCTGAAAAGGAATTAGAACAAAAGTCATAACCATACTGATGGATCTACAGAGAAATATGCAAGAGCAGAGGTAGGAAGTGAGGGAAGTGGGGAAGACAATGCAGAAATGAGACAAGAGATCGACGGGCTTAGAAACTGTATGGACAAGCTGCAAGAGACTGTTAATGGAATAGAATTCAGAGAACAGAAATACAGAGAAGCTGAGGCAGAGAGACACAAAAGGATCTGTAGGAATGAAAGAATATTAAGAGAACTGTGTAACCAATCCAAATGGAACAATATTTGCCTTACAGGAGTACCAGAGGAAGAAGAGAGAAAAAAGGTATAGAAAGTGTCTTTGAAGAAATAATTGCTGAAAACATTCCTATGCTAGAGAAGGAAATAGTCTCACAGTCCTTGGAATCCACAGATGTTCCAACACAAGGGATCCAAGGAATACAACAACAAGACATATAATGATTGAAAGGGCAAAGATGAAAGATAAAGACAGAGTATTAAAGGCAGCTAGACAGAGAAAAATAATCACCTACAAAGGAAAACCCACCAGACTATCATCAGACTTCTCAGCAGAAACCCTATAGGCCAGAAGAGAATGGCATGATATATTAAACATAATGGAACAGAGGGGCCTCAAACTGAGAATATGTATCTATCATGATAATCATTTAAATATGATGGAGGGATTAAACAATTTCCAGACAAACGAAAGTTGAGAGAGTTTGCCTCTCATAAACCACCACTACAGATTATCTTAAACAGACTGCTCTAGAGGGAAGCACCACTAAGGCGAAAAAGATGTCACCAGAGAAAATAAAATCATAGTAAAGAAAGCAGACCATCCAAATACTAACTAAAGGCAAAGAATAAAACACCTAGTATAGAAAGAATGGAGGAGGAAGAAAAACAAGGGAGAGAAATAAAGAAACATCAGACCATGTTTACAATAACTTAACAAGAAAGTAAAGTTAGATTGTTCGATAGTAAATAAGCAACCCTTGAACCTTTGGTAACCACGAATCTAAAGACAGCAATGGCAATAAGTACCTATCTGTCCATAATCACTCTAAAAGTAAATGGACTGAATGCAGCAATTAAAAGCACAGAGTAACAGAATAGATAAAAAAGCAAGACATATCTACATGGTGCTTACAAGAGACTCATCTCAAACCTGAAGATATACACAGACTAAAAGTAAGGAATGGAAAAAGATATTTCATGCAAACAACAAAGAGAAAAAGGCAGGAGTTGCAGTACTTGTATCAGACAAAATAGACTTCAAAATGAAAAAGGTGGCAAGAGATAAAGAAGGACATTACGTAATGATAGAGCGGTTAGTCCAAAAAGAAGATATAACCATTATAAATACATATATGCACCGAACACAAGGGCACCGGCATATGTGAAACAAATACTAACAGAAGTAAAGGAGAAAATAGACAGCAATGCATTCATTTTAGCAGACTTCAATGCACCACTCACTACAAAGGACAGATCAACCAGAGAGAGAATAAAAAAAGACACAGAGGCACTGAACAACACACGAGAACAGATGGAACTAACAGACATCTGCAGAACTCTGCACCGAAAATCAACCAGATACACATTCTTCTCAAGTACACATGGAACATTTTCCAGAATAGACCACATACCAGGCCACAAAAAGAACTTCAGTAAATTCAAAAATATTGAAATCCTACCAACCAACTTCTCAGATCACCAAGGTATAAAACTAGAAATAAATTTTAGAAAGAAACCAAAAAGGCACACAAATACAAGGAGACTTTACAATATTCTCTTCAATGGGTTAATGACCAAATAAAACAGAAATCAAAGAATATATGGAGACTAAAGACAACAACAACACAAAGCCACAACTTCTATGGGATGCAGCAAAGGCAGTTCTAAGAGGAAAGTATAATGCAATCCAGGCCTATTTAGAGAGGGAACAACATTCACAAATGAATAGTCTAAAGATACAATTACTGAAATTGGAAAAAGAAGAACAAATGAGGCCCAAAGTCACCAGAAGGAGGGACAAAATAAAGATCAGAGAAGAAATAAATAAAATTGAGAAGAATAACCCAACAGAATAAAATCAGTGAAATAAAGAAAATAAATAAACCCCTAGCCAGACTCCTTAAGAGAAAAAGAGAATCTACACACATAAACAGAATCAGAAAGGAGAATGGAAAAATAATGACAGACCCCACAGAAATGCAAACAATTATAAGGAATATTATGAGGCTCCATATGCTAACAAGCTGGAAAACCTGGAAGACATGGGCAACTTCTTAGAAAAATACAACCTTAGAAGACTGACCAAGTAAGAAACAGAAGAACTAAATAGACCAATCACCAGCAACGAAATTGAATCAGTAATCAAAAACTACCCAAGAACAAAACCCCCAGGCCAGATGGATTCACCTCTGAATTCTACCGGACATATAAAGAAGAAATAATACCAATACTCCTTAAAGTTTTCCAAAAAATAGAAGAGGAGGGAATACTTCCAAACTCATTCTATGAAGCCAGCATCACTCTAATACCAAAACCGGGCAAAGACCTCACGAAAAAAGATAATTACACACCAATATCCCTGATGAACGTAGATGCAAAATACTCAACAAAATATTAGTAAACCAAATTCAAAAATACATCAAGAGGATCATACACCACGATCAAGTGGGATTCATCGCTGGGATGCAATGATGGTACAACATTCGAAAATCCATCAGTATCATCCACCACATCAACAAAAAGAAGAACAAAAACCACATGATCATCTCCATAGATGCTGAAAAAGCATTTGACAAATTCAACATCCATTCATGATTAACATTCCCAACAAAATGGGTATAGGGGGAAGTACCTCAACGTCATAAAGGCCATATATGTAAAACCCACAGCTAACATCATACTTAACAGCGAGAAGCTGAAAGTTCTTCATCTAAGATCGGGAACAGGACAGGGATGCCCACTGCCTCCACTGTTATTCAAAATAGTTATGGACATCCTAGCCACAGCAATCAGACAAAACAAAGACATACAAGCACCCAGATTGGTAAAGAAGTCAAATTGTCTCTATTTGCAGAGACATGATACAGTGCATAAAAAATCCTAAAGACTCCACTCCAAAACTACTAGAACTAATATCTGAATTCAGCAAAGTTGCCAGATACAAAATTGATGTACAGACATCGGTTGCTTTCCCATACACTAATGATGAACTAACAGAAAGAGAAATCAGAAAAACAATTCCATTCACAATTGCATCAAAAAGAATAAAATACCTAGGAATAAACCTAATGAAGGAAGTGAAAGACCTGTACTCTTAAAACTACAAGACACGCCTAACAGTAATTAAAGAGGACACTAAGAAATGGAAACTCATCTCATGCTCCTGGCTAGGAGAAGTAAATATTGTCAAAATGGCTATAGTATGTAAAGCAAACTCCAGATTCAATGCAATCCCTATGAAACTACCAACAGCTTTCTTCAACGAAGTGGAACAAATAATTTTAAAATTCATGTGGAACCACAAAAGTCCCTGAATAGCCAAAGCAATCCTGAGATGGAGGAATAAAACAAGGGGAATTATGCTCCCTGACTTCAAGCTCTACTACAAAGCCATAGTAATCAAGACAATTTGGTATTGGTACAAAAACAGACCCACAGACCAGTGGAACCGAATAGAAAATCCAAACAATACCCCAAACATATACAGTCAATTAATATTTGATAAAGAAGCCTTGTATATACAATGGGGATGTGATATCCTCTTCAGCAGCTGCTATTGGAAAACTGGACAGCTACATGTAAAAGAATGAAACTGGACTGCACTCTAGCCCCATACACAAAGGTAAACTCAAGGTGGATCAAAGACCTGAATGTAAGTCATGAAACCATAAAACTCTTAGAAAAAAACAGGTAAAAATCTCTTGGACATAAACTTGAGCCACTTCTTCATGAACATATCTCCCAGGGCAAGGGACGCAAAAGCAAAAATGAACAAGTGGGACTATATCAAGCTGCAAAGTTTCTGTACAGCAAAGGACACCATCAGTAGAACAAAAAGACATCCTACAGTATGGGAGAATATATTCATAAATGATGTATCTGATAAGTGGTTGACATCCAAAATAAATAAAGAATTCATGCACATTATCAAAAAAAAGCAAATAATCCAATTAAGAGATGGGCAGAGGACATGAATAGACACTTCCCTAAGGAGGAAATTCAGATGGCCAACAGGCACATGAAATGATGCTCCACATCACTAATGATCAGAGCAATGCAGATTAAAACCACAATGAGATATCACCTCACACCAGTGAGGATGGCCAAAATCCAAAACACAAATAACAACAAATGTTGGTGAGGCTGGGGAGAAAAGGGAGCCCTCCTACACTGCTTGTGGGAATGCAAATTATTTCAACCATTGAGGAAAGCAGTATGGAGGTTCCTCAAAAAACTCAAAATAGAAATACCATTTTATGCAGGAATTCCACTCCTAGGAATTTACCCTAAGACTGCAGCAGCCCAGTTTGAAAAAGACATATGCACCCTATGTTTATCGCAGCACTATTTTCAGTAGCCAAGAAATGGAAGCAGCCTAAGTGTCCATCAGTAGATGAATGGATAAAGAAGATGTGGTACATATACACAATGCAATATTATTCAGCCATAAGAAGAAAACAAATCCTACCATTTTCAACAACATAAATATAGGTAGAGGGTATTGTGCTCAGTGAAATAAGCCAAGCCGAAAAGGACAAGTATCAAATGATTTCACTCATATGTGGAGTATAAGAACAAAGAAAAAAACTGAAGGAACAAAACAGCAGCAGAGTCACAGATCCCAAGAACGTACTAATAGTTACCATCAAGGAAGTGACTGGGGAAGATGGGTGGGAAGGGAGGCAAAAGAGGGAAAAAGGGGCATTATGATTAGCAGATGTAATTTTGGGGGGCCAAGGGGAGGGCTGTACAACTCAGAGAACACAAGTAGTGATTCTATAGCATCTCACTACGCTGATGGACAGTGACTGTAATGGGGTTGGTGGGGGAAACCTGATGAAGGGGGTAGTTTAATAACCATAATAATGCACATGTAATTGTAGAATGATAACAAAATAAATTATAAGAATAATAGTAATAATAAAATTTTTAAAAAATAGCTGTAGCTGCCCCACCTGCACGCACACAGCCCTTTCCTTCAGGAAGCTTTCCTGAGTTCTTTCTCATCGTCTCTCTTGGATCTAACTTGTCATACATGACCAATACTTCAGGTGGCCATCAAATTGGTCACCTAGTCTTGGCACTTCTGAGAGTGATAAAGAACAGTATTAATAATTATTCTGAGTTGACTGGCATAAACAGTGAGCTTTATATGGTCACTTTACCTAGTGCTATGGAGACTCCCTACTTCTTCAGTCCTTTGTTTCTAATATTTCCCTTCATATGCAAGGTACTTTCCAGTATGCAAAGAACTTCCACCTCGTTGTTTCATTGATCTAAACACCAGCTGTGAAAATCCAGGAAGGCAGGAACTATTTCTTTCACCAAAATGGCTTTCCTTAGGTCATCCAAGTAGCCAGTGGCTAGAATAGGACACAGCCCTCTGCCTGACTCTGGGGCCTGCTTTAGCCCTTCCTTCAGTCAGGTTTTGATGGGAATTGATTTCTTCCCTTCAGGTTGGCAGTGGAAGAAAGGATCATGGCACACTGTCGCTTCTCCCTCATCTCTCCCCTACTGGAAGCCGTAGGAATTTTAGGGGATTAAGAAAATGGAATTGAGTGGCTAAAAAACTATCAGAAAATATCAATTAATTAATACAATCATCATTCAAGAGGTAATTATGAATAATTATCGAGATCTTATAGGATTTCAAGTGATTTTTCAGTCCTTATTCTTTTCTATGTTATCCTTTAATAGTTATATAATTTTTTTAAATGGTATGTTCATCTATTTTTTCTTTTTAAAGAAAGGAACAACCTCAGGTTCTCAGTGGAAGGGCCAATTTTAGTGGGAAGGAAAAAAAGGAAGGAAAACAGAGGCTTTTGTGCATGTCACATGTGCCTCTGTGCCTCAGTTTCCTGATCAGTAGACTAGAAAGCCCACCACCCACCTCACAGGACTGTTGTGAAGATTCCATAAGATTCAACATGCAATAACTCCAGGTAAGGCCTTGGCTCGTGGCAGGCTCTTAATAAATGTTCATTGCCTTCACGGGGGTGTTATTGATGCAGCCTCCCTAGGCTTCTGACAACCCTTGCTGCCCCTTCCACTAGCAGCTCCAGAGCCTTTGGAGGATGCCTGTTACCGCTGAACCCCTCAGCATGCGGCGGGGCTCAGGGCTGTCCAGAAACAGGCACCTAATATGGGGAGGCAGTCCTGTCAGAATCACTGGGGGTTAGTCATCTTGGCTTCAGGGTTTCTGACAGGATGTTTTGATAAAATAAATCTATTTTAAGTGACTGTAATGAAATACTATCCAGTTTCTGAAGGGATTTTAAGATGTTTTTAAGAAGATTCAGATCAAAGGCCCTGGGAAGGCTGACTTCGTGCATTAAATATTTAGTACTGATTCACTCGCTTGAGAGCTCAGGCATTTTGACACTGCTAGAGGGGAAAGCACATTCAGCTGGGGCCACACTGATGTTAAAGACAGGGGTGATGAGCCAGCACCAAGGGGCTGATCTCCCAGCTCCCATTGGCTGGAAGGTTGGAGAGGGTGACCTCAGAGGCTGTCCACCTATGGATTCAGGATCTGATAGAATTATTCATGCTCTGTAAGGACTGGGAAAGCAAGCCTCTCAGTAAGCCTTGACAAGCCGTTATCTGCCTTCCCAGCTACCACCAAAGGTCTAAGTGCCTGTCACTCTGCACACTGCCCCTTGGAGTTTGCCAAGTGCCTGATGCCTGCAATGTGCTTTGCAGTCCAGCTGGGAGGTTCAGTGTGAAGAATAGACTTGCAAAAGGCCACACTGAGAATTAGCAGTCTGGCTGGGGCTGGTCTCAAGAATTCTTATGTGACAGCTCTAAGGGCTTTCCAATATATTACATTCTCCTTTCAGTAACAAACAGCCACCTGCAGGTGGACATACAAGGAAGAGGAAGAAGCCTAGAATGGGGTCTAAGGTAGTCGTTCTTCATCTATACCAGGTCATAGCCACCTTTAGAAAGCTGTTGGAAATTACAAATCTCCCAGAAAAATGCACACATGTGCATGCATATAACTCATTTGGCATTTAGTGCTGGAGAATTTGAACATCCTTTTAAACCCATACTTGAACCTCAGATTGCAAAACCTTAGTTCAAGGTCACAATAGATCCAGTCAACCCAGAGGTTATATCTGAGTTTTTGGATGAATTTTTAAAGAGTGGTATGACACAGTGGAAGCACACAGGGTTTAGTGTTAGACAACATAAGTACATCAGTGCTCAGTAATAGCTATGTAATGTTAATGAATATTTCTCTGATATTAGTAAATTAGTATTTTTCTGAATCTCAGTTTCTATTTTTAATATAGGATAATATTACATCATGGAGATATTGGGAGTTTAAGGGGAATAATGCATGTAAATCATTTAGAGCACCTGGCTTACCTTATGTTTTCAATGGATGCAAAGTCCCTATCCATCTTTACTCTACTTCTCTCTGCTACAAGAAAACCCTAATGGATCCCTCCAGTATGCAGTCATCCACTCTGGTTGTCTACCATATGACTAAACTTTAGGCTCCAGGAAGACAGAGATCATGTCTGTTTTGCTCACAGTTGCTACCTTTGAGTATAGTGACTGGCATATTACACTGTTCATACATATAGTATGCAATACATACTGAGTGAATGAACTTAGAGAATAAATGAAGAAACCAGATGGACACACAGGAACTTTCAAGGAGGAATATGGAGCAAAAAAAAAAGGCTGATTATCCTGGGGAAACTGTAAATATTGCTTTAGGCTACAGTCCACAGGTGTTTCAGGACCCCCAAAAAGTAAGGATTTAGGAGCTGGGGATTCTGAGAAGACAATGCAGAAGTTCTGCCTATTAAGCTTTACTTCCCCTTTCATTCCTCTTCACCAATATCATTGGCCTTGTCTCTTCCCACATGGAAGCTGAGGAGCTGCAGTTACACCAAAGTACCCTGAGTAGGTAGAAAATCTAGGCTGAAGCTACCAGGTGGGACAGTAAGGAAGGGAAGAGGTTATTAGCCCCCACCTGACCCAGCCTAGCTCTGAGCCTGCAGTCACTGCCACCTCAGCCTGGAAGATGAGCTGGGCTGTTTCTGGGCCATTCCAGACAAGGCAGGGAGTACAGGAAGCACAGAGCAAGAACCAACACTAAGAGAATCTGCAGAGCTATGTCTTCTTTGTACCTTCACCTGCTACCTCCATTTCCAACTCTGCACCTGCAGCGTATGACAGAAAACACTGACCTTGTTTTGTGGGGCAAAGATGTGGAGAATCTAGAAGGACTAAGTCATCCTCCCCCAGGAGGCTAAAGGCAGGAAGCCTGGAATAACAAGGGTGGAAGCAGAATCACAGAGAAGAGGTAGGCAGGGTCCTGAGGCAAGCAAGGAGGGCAGAAAAATTGAGCCCCAAAGGCAACTAGAGGATGAAGCTCTCCTCACTGAGTGTGTCCATGATCCTATTAGATCCCCACAGTAGCACAGAGTAATCAGTGAAAGGATCCTGTGCACAACAGAGAGCATACATTTTGAAGCCAGACAGACCTGTGTACAAACCCTGGTTCTACCACTTTCTACCTATGTGAGCTCAGGCAAGTAAGTTGACTTGAACCCTGGTTTCATCTGTGTAAGGGAGTAACAATAGCAACCTATTGTTACACCTGAAGATGAAATGATTACAGGAGGTAAGGTAAAAACAGACCCTGACACACAGTGCATGGGGAGAAAATGGGTAGATAAAATGACTAAAAGGGCTCCTTTTTGTTGAAATGCAAAGAATATGAGATTCCCCCAATCAGGAAACCTAGGTCATACTCCTAAAGCCTAGAGACCTCTTCTCTTCTCAGGCTTCAGCTTCCTCGGCTGGGAAGGAAGGTGCTAGAAGACTAATCCTTCAGGGTCTTTCTAGGTCTAAACTTCCATGACTTCAGTTCCTTGCAGTAAGGACATTGTGAGTGTGAGAATGAGATGAAAATTCTGGGCCATCCATCTCTCCCTATCTTCTGTAAAATGGCAGCTTGGACAAACAATATTAAGACTGGGTAATATTTTGCTGACCTAGTTAGACAAAGTTAGGAAACTTTTAAATATGTATGGATACTACTGAGTCAAAAAGAGGCTGATCCAAGTGGCTGCAGTGCATATTAATATCTTATTATTATCTAATTTAATATAGGAAATATACTGGAAACTGCCTTTCTTATAAAATGTAGTTTGGAGAAGAAAATAGCTCTATTCTCTTCTCAGCCATAATTATCTTTTCATGCCAAACTATGGGAAATATGCCAGAGAAACCAAGGATATTAGGGGATGAAGTTAAATGATTTAGAAAAAAGGAGTCCAGCACTTAATAAGTTAATCCTGTTCAAGGTATATAGAGAAAACATAGGAGTTTTTTGTTCCCTTTTCTGAAATGACACCTCTTTGGGAAGGTAAACAAGGAACATTTTCAGCAGTTTTTCCTTTAAAGAGAGATATGAATAATATATATATTCAACAAAAGTTTCTTGAGAACTTACTGTGAACTGTACAGCCACAAAGAAGAATAAAATCCATGTTATAACATGTACAGTACTTTATTCCCTTTTATGGCTGAATAATATTCCATTGTATGGATATATAATATTATTTATCCACTCATCAACTGATGGACATTCGATAATTTCTAGCTTTGGGTTATTCTGAATAATGCTGGTGTGAACATTCATGCATAAGCCTTTGTGAGAACATATGCTTTCAATTATCTTGAATATGTGCTTAAGAGTAGAACTGTTGGATCATAGGAAATCTTTGCTTAATATTTTGAAGCACTGCCAAATATTTTCCAAATAAGTTGTACCATTTTATATTCCCATCAGCAAGGTATGAGGGCTTCAATTTCCCCCACACTTGTTATTGTCTGTCTTCTTTTAGTATAGCTATCTCAGATGTTGGAATATGATATTTCACTGTGGATGTGATTGGTTACTTCCCTGATGACTAATGATATTGAATATCCTTTCATGTGCTTATTAGCCATTTCTATATCTTGTTTGGAGAAATGTGTATTTAGATTCATGGCCCATTCTTAATTTTTTTTTGTCTTTTTATTCAGTTGTAGAAGTTCTTTATATGTTCTTGATACAAGTCCTTTCCGGGTAGGATTTGAAAAAGATTTTCTGCCATTCTGTAGCTTATATTTTCATTTTTTTGATTGTATCACTTGCAACACAAATGTTTTTAATTTTGACAAAGTCCAGTTTGTCTTTTTGATGGTCATTTTTTGTGTAGAATCTAAGAAAACACTGCCTAACCCAAGATCACAGATATTCCTATCTTTCTGCCTAGAATTTTATAGTGTATCTTTTACAGATAAATGCACATTTAAAGAATATGTATGTGTGAATTTTGCAAAGAAAAAGAGGATGGGGAGGCAGGAAAAAGAGTAAGCAGTTTGGCAGTGTTGGAGGAATAAATATAGCAGCAGTGTCACTGGTCCAGGCTGGGAATCTGAGGGGGTGGTCGGTGGTGACCACAGGCCAAGCTCTAGTCAGGACCTCCCCTTCTGCTCCAGCTCCAGGCACCCAGCCTGCCTCTTATTTCATGTAGAAAGTGGAGGGCGGAGAGCAGAAATCCCCTGCAAGTAAAGATTCCTCACAGGACAGCCACCTCCTTCCTGTGGGAACCCTCCTCCCAGGGTCACCCCCTGTAGGGCTCACACGTCCACTGGTTTCTTCCTCTGACACTCTTTCCCTATGCAGTACACCTCCCTTCACCCATCACACCTCTCCCCCTCCCCTCCGCCCCTGCCACTCAGCATATTCTTCTGCACTTAAAAACATTCGCCCTTTTGGGCTTCCCATCCCCCTGGCCATCATCCTTTCTCTCTCCTTGTCTTAATAAAATAACACAGCTCTTTGAACATCACTTATGTTCACTCTCTGAATGTCCGACTTCCTGTGCTGTCTGAGTATTTTTGATCATGCTGTGCCTTCTGCCCCGTATGCCTTCGACCCATCTTTACCTAGGGAACACTTTCTCAGCCGGCAATTCTCAGCGCAGGCGTCTCCTATGAAAACGTGCCCTGACTGCCGGCTGGGTAGGTCATGCTCTCCTGTGTGCACCTGGGTTGTGGACATAAGAGATGCAGTAAGTGACCGTGTGCTGCTGGACTGGTCAGCATGTGGTGCTGTTGCTGTGCTAGAATACTTAACAGAATACTATAGTACCTTGGATTGTCCTCAGGAAGACTCTGAGATGTATTTTCATCCCCATTTTATTCATGCAGAAATTGAAGCACAGAGAAGTTAAGTAACTTCCTCAAGGCCGCACAGCTCCTAGGGGCCCAATTCTGGTAGTTGAACCCAACTGTGTTTGTGTAGAGCCTGCACTATGTGCCTAGTGTTTTAGGCCAGTGGGCCTCACCCCTGCGTGGGCATCAGAATTACCTGGAGGGCTCATGAGACCGCACATTGCAGTCCCCTCTCAGAGCTCACTATTCAGTAGGGCTGGTGGAAGAGTTTGCATTGCCAATGGGGTAGTAGGTGATGTTGACACTCGTGGTCCATGGACCACACTTGAGAACCATAGCTCCAGGCTGCTAATCACTGTCTCTACTGACATTGTCTCTCCAGCTAAAAGGAGAGCTCCTTTGGGCAGGAGCTGGTTGTTTTTCTTTTTGTTCTTTATGTTTGCATTCCCAGCACCTAGCAAAGTAGTTCTGTCAGGTGGTAGGCCTTCTGTAAATGTTTATTTGAATGAATGAATGAAGAAATGAGGAAATGGTTCTGGCCTCTTATTTAAGTGTATTTTTTCTCGCCTCAAAAACTGTCATGTGTTGGCAATCTCATAGCTGGTTGGCATATAGGCGATGTGTACTCACAGGTTTTGTAAGGCTCATGTTGAGTGTATGATCTTAAAATCCTTTGAGGCCAAGAGTCGCATCTCTTATATTTGGTACCACCATTCTTTCCAGAGTGGCCCGCTCACTGCCTGTCAGCTCCTACCGTTCTTATATGCAAAGAGCCTCTCTGGCCTTTTGGCAAATTTGAAACTTTCTTTTCTAAAATACACCTTCCTTGGTGTAAAATGACTTCCTCATAAATGTGGTGGCTTACAGGACTTGGGGCCTGACTAATTCCCAATGTTAATGCTTCTTAAAATGCCCATGGGACGTGGAGGAACTGAGTAGGCAGTGGGCTTATGTCAGTCCGCTGGGCTCTGTGTCACCCGCAACTGGGCATCAAATAGGAAACCGATGGCTTGAGAGCTTCTTTGTTTCTAGCAGTCAAAATTTGGCTTGTTGGTATTTTCTTAAATGTTCCTTTTCTTTTGGTAGAGGAACTACTAATAGTTTGTATTATAATAGGTCATCTATGATGCCATTCAAAACCTGGATAAGTAGTTTGATGATGTTCACAGTATGCTTTCCAAAATCAACCATTCTCATGTGAAATCAATTCACCTAAATTGCATAAGTGTTTAAAAAATATTTTCACAACTACACCAAAGCTCTGCTTTGTAAAGATACCAATCAGAAGTGAAAGAACTAACAAGGGCCGAGCAACACTTGCTGCAGCAGCAAATGAGAAACTTATCCTATGTTGGAAAAAATGCTAAAATATAGGTTTGAGAAATGTATGGCAATGGGTATTTTTATGTTTGTAACCTTAATATATAAAATGACATTAAAAGGTAGCACTGAAGAGGGATAAAAGTAATCAAAACAAAACATTAATCTTTAATAACATAAAGCAATGTTACATGAGAAATAAATGTTAATATATTTACTATTTATTTTATTTCCTTATTACTCATTCACATTTGTTTTTTTATGCTGGGTTTGTGTCATTTCAGAGGTCACTTCGATGTGCACACAGATTTTATAATTACCTGCTTTCCAGAAAGATCAAATTGAGGAAACAGAGGAGAAGGGCCTCTTACTGTGCATCCCCTGGCACTGCAAGTTATAGTCAAACTTCGCCAATAAGAAGGGAGGAAAATGATTTCAGTAGCAATGTTGTTGAACCATCTTTGCAGTCAAAAGAGATCTGTGAACTGGATCCAGAGTTAATCTTCCTGGAGCCAAAAAAGGCACAGGAGTAGCAGGAGGAGCCCCAGGCAAAATGGGCGTGGCTGCTGGACTTACATCAGAGTCAAGGCTAGGGGATTCATCACAGGGCTCCTCTTCCCAGCCCTGCTTTCCCAGCCCAGGGGACGACAGCACCGATATCCTTTTCCCATCTCCCACAGAGCCCACAGTGGTGTCTGCAGCCCAGCCAGTCCAAGGTGAGCCCAGTGTGGCACAGAACCCTGAGATGATGACTTACCAAACTTTAGTGGAGGATACAAACCTTGAACACACTGTGTTTGGTGAATATGAGATGGTACCCATGACACACAGCACTCCTTAACCTGTAGTTCTCAACATTCTTGAAATAAGCTTGTGGAAGCTGTTTCTTTTCTATTTTGAGGTCTGGTTTTGGGGGGTACTGATAATGATGACTAACATTTACTGAGTGCATACTACGTGGCAGGCACTGTGCTAATCAACTCACATGCCTCTTCTCCACTAATATTCATAGTGACACCTCTGTGAGTTTTTTCATCTTCTGTTTTTTTTTGCCTGACCCTTGGTAAAGACTCAAAATGTTTCTGAAATGCCCAGAGATGCCAGAGGAAATGTACACGTTTGGCAAACTCACACATAACAAAGATTGTTTGTGCCGATAGACCCTGGCTAGGGAAACAAATCTTAGTGAATTGCAACACTCTCTTGTGTTATCCCACAGCAACTGTAGAGTCAAGTGCTGTGGTGGAGTAAGTGGATACCTGTTTAGACACATAGCAGTTTCAGCACAACTCAGATGGCACAGTTAACACACTGTGAGGTCTGAGCACTTCAGTTGTCTCCTGTCTCGGCCATTTCTTTACTAAACAACCTTAAGCCAAGGTATCTGTTACACTGCATTTCACCTTGAAAGAGGTCATCAATGTAATATTAAAGTTACTTCTAAGATAGCTAAGCAGGATAATCTTGTTTTCTTCAAAATTCAGATAAGCATTTAAGCCTTGAGACAGGAATTCAAAACATAAAGTGGGGCAAAAAAGAACCCATGCTGAATACCTGGGAGAGACCAGTAAAAGAACTAATTTGCTTCTCAAAGATAAAGGGATTTTTGAAATTCATTGATTGAAGTGAATTAATTTAAGCAGTTGTAAAACTAAATTTTGGGAATTTCCATTGTATTTTGCTAGCAAAAATCCTAATCTGGACAGAGCAGAGGAGAGAGATGGGGAGGAATTCATTGAAATACGTAGCGAGTAATGTTACTTTAGATTAACCTAATTTCACCAAAGTATCAGGTCTTTTCCTGTATTTGCCTGTGGCCCAAGAGGCCTCGGATGCTCAGTCTGTGTTATGAACTTTGAAGCTGTGAGGTAACTTCTGAAGCTGTTTTTTTGTTTGCAGAAGGTCAGAGGGGATGCTCTTGGGTAGCCATCCTCAGGCTGTCCTTACCTAGGCTTTCACTGGATTTACATGGACTCCTGGTCCTATAGGTTCCAGGAATGAGACCACTAGTCTCTACCTAACATCTCTTCTTTCAGGAAAATGATCAGGTCAAGTATGATTGGTCTTCCTTTCCCCCATTTGAAGCTACAAGTACACCAGTTAGAGCTGACTCGGGTATGCCAAAACAAAGCTTCCCTGATGAGCCTGAATCTTGGTCTGTGGAAGAAGTGATCCTGTTCCTGAATCAGAAAGATCCTGAGATATCAGTCCCCCTCACCGACCTCTTCCAGCAACACGTAATGTATCTTTTGATCTGGTTTTCCTGCCGTAATGCCTTTGAATGACCTCTGCACAGGCCGTTCAGCTGGATGCTCATTAGTGTGGATGGTGGGGGAGGCCTATCAACTGATTTTTCCATTGTGAGAAGGGTTACTTTGCCCAAAGCTAGATCCTTAAATGGTGGAGGCTGGATGTGTGCTTTAAACAGGTGCCAGCCAGAATACCCAAAATCCTATAAGCCTTCAAGTTCTCAAGAGAAGGTGATTTGGCATTGCCATTCTGGGGTGTCTTCTCCTTGTAACAGCAGCTACAAGGATCCTCCTTCCCACCTGCTCCCTGCTCGGCCCCAGGGCCGTGAGTGGGAGGTGGTGACTGCAAGCTGTGACAGGGTGTCCTGCTTGTTAATGACACCTGATGAGTCCAGCAGCTGATTCCGTTTGGCTCAGTTCCATTAACCTTATACGGTTATTGACAAATTAGGATGCTGATACTCTCAGACTATTTACAAAGTAACATCATGGCCTTAATTTTTGCAAATTCTAATTTCTTTAAATTCTAGCCTTACTTAGTAGACAACGTGTAGAAAATGCCTGGCAAAGACAGTACTTTAAGGAACGTCAGGTCTCTTCAGGCAATGAGTTATGTTTCTTCAGTTTTGTTTTTAACCCCGAACTGATGAATTCCAAATAACATGCGTCAGTAGCATCACTTGGTCAATTAATATAATAAAGAATTTTGGGAGGATGCCTTGTGACTTCCAAGGAATATTTTAATAGTGTTTCCTAATGAATAAAATTGGAGGCCACATATCTGATGTACCCTTTTCACTATGGTAAGAAAATCAGTAATTAATTTTTGCAAGTAATTAGCATCAGACAACTAATTAGCTTTCAACATCAAGACAACACTGTATATAGCACATTTATACTTTGTACTGATGCTGACATACTAATATTCCCAGCCCCTCCATGAACGTTAATGACCATCTGAAATTCATTTCTATCAGTCATAGTTTTTACTCTTTTTGTCATACCTATGCAATATTTTATTATCACATCATTTTATTCATAGTATTTAAAATGAAGTAGTGTGAAACCTGGGCCATTTCTAAGACACTAGATTAAATTTTTCTTAGTGTGAAGTAAATTTACAGATGATGAAATGATTCACTGTACAAATTATAGATTTTTAGTAGTCTTTATCAAGCAGCTGCAGATTGAGAATACATTTGGAGTGAACTGCTCTGTAATTGGTGTTGACATGTTCTTATATACAAAGAAATACCCATTCTGATAAACTATGAAAGCATTATTAATTATTATAATTTCCTTTTCTGTGTAGAACATTGATGGGAAAGCTCTGCTAGTACTCGAGAGTGACATGCTGATAAAGTACCTGGGGCTTAAGCTGGGGACAGTTGTGAAGCTGGGCCACTACATTGAAAAGCTTAAAGAGGGAAAACATCTTGACAATTGAAAAAATGTTTGTGTAGATTAAGATTGGATGTAATTCTGGGGAGACCAGTGCATCTTGGTGTACAGTCATTTTTCTGCCCCTTGCAGTTTTCATTGTGTAAAAGGTTCCTCTAAAAATGTTATCTCCAGAATTGCAGAACTACATCACAGTCCATGCTACTTTCTTTAGAAACCATTTAGTGTGTAGAGATTAGCATATTCAAATTGGTAAGTTTGTTCTTTACATCTTTTTATTATGTTCATTGTATGCTTTACAAATATACTTTATGCAGGAAAGAGAGAAACAACTTTGATTTCAGTTAATGTTTATTCACAGAACCATAGCAGCTAAATCCCAAATGGGAGATTAATCCCTAATTATTTGGCTGACATGTTAGCCATATAAATCCCTTTCATGCCTATGACTCTTTCTCTGTATGTTGCAGTTTTTCTTCTTAAAAGAAAAATAAAAACAATTTTACAAACTTTCATGAAGTGTTCTTACCAGTTTTTTTGTAAATTATAGGAAAAAATTGATGTTTTATTTAAGAAGAATTACTCTGTACGGGTGGTTTGGAGGGAGCCAGGAAACTCTTTTTAGTTAAATACCTAGTATTCTTAACCATCCATATATTGCCCAAGCTTGGACTTTTTAGTAGGCATTCATTGCTCACATCTCTCTCTGAATTTGCCTATGTCCAAATATTTACAAGGCAAGTCTTTTATTGTCTATTTATTCCTCATATGGATACTCCTTAATATTTGTATTTTATTCTATATCTGAAGTATACACACAAGTAAATCTTTTTTTCATTTGAGATGGCACACTTTGCTCTTCCACAGAGGAAAAGATTATATATAGTGAGATGTGTTTTTCTGTTAAACATATGCACATCATTTGACAGCACTAGGACCTCTCAGCTCACTCTTCAGAGTTTCCATACAGGTAAGTTCTCTGTCTTGTGCGATGTTTCTAATTTGCTTTCTGAGACATTTATCCTACTAAACTTTGGAAAGTATATTTTGATTTGTCATTTTGCTCTTTATTTTGAAAATTAGAACTTTTGAGTGCAACATGTTCATTATTACTACTTTGTTATTGCATTGTTATATAACATTGAGTGTATACTGTTTATAAGCTATGAGAATAGGTGCCAACCATAGTAGCCGTTTTAGAAATACCAACAAAATCTTCACCAAGGACAAGAATGTATGTAGAAAACCACTTGTACTTCATAAGCAAATGCAACTATTTACTGGGCATAAAGAGTTGTTTCATTATGTTATGCTTTATCATACTCATTATGTTATTCCTTGTAAGACAAGACTCTAAACTTGGTCCTTTTTTCAAATTGTTTGTGTGAAGATGCTATGCCCAGCTTAACAGACCTCAGGTGTTTGTGTGGATAATACGTTTTACAGTTCTCCGATTTTAAAAAACAGTAAATTTGAATAAGCACAACAATTAGTGTCAAAGCCTCAGATCTGATTTTACTTGGCTTCACCACAGCATATTAATGTATGACTTTGTTAGAGTTGAAAAAAAGCAGTCTAGTTAAAGTCAGGGATTTTACTGTCCATGTACTTGAGTTTTAATGCTTGCGGTCATTCTGTGAGTGGACAGATTCCTAGGAGAAAGGACTGGTCTCTTGTAGGGGCCTTAAACAGGACCCCAGGGGGGCAGTGGGAAGTTAAACAGTACACTTTGTGCATGGTTTTGTGGCTTGCAACATTACCGGGGACACAAACGTGATGAGCTAGAGAGCGCCGGTGTCCACATAGCTCGTCCCAACTGAGTTAATATACCTCGCTGGCAATTCTGGCTGCTCTGTGCCCTGCAGACCAGAAGCCATGCTGGCTCTCGGCCTCAGCCTCCCACTTGCCTGGTGGATGAGCCTTAGTGGCTCAGGGCTGTGGTTGAATCTCCTTCAGTATCTGACCCCTAAGCCACTCTTCCCCAGGAGCTGGGGCTCCAGGCCTCTGAGCCCAGAACCGCTTCCTACTCTGGCTCCCGAGCAGTGTGTCCTGTAGAGCCTTGGAGCCAAAGGGCCTGAAGTGAGGCACTAGGATGATGCTCAAGTGGCTGGCATGGGGCTTACAGTTAGCATCATTTTTCTGTATGAGATACGGGTCATTCAGAAGCACTGGTTTCTCACTTTCTGGTTTGTACATTTTTAGTGCAGAGAATATCCCAATATGCTACCTCACAAAGACTAAGGGTTTTTTTTTTTCTTTTTAGATGGATGGATGCATGGTAGAAACTGACCAGAGGCAGGAAATCTATGTGTCTTTGTGTTTTAAGAGTAGAGTTTCATTTTTAAGTTTCTTTTTTATATCTTGTTTGTCTTTTTAAAAAATTCCCCCTGAGGAGAACCTACTGAAGATGCAAGAGTGTACCACTGAGCACCTGTTGTGTACCAGGTGGGGTATCAGTGAACACCTAGGTTTTAACGTTTAATCCTATGAGGTAGGGGCAAATCTTCAGGGTTAACAGATTGCAAAAAGTGAACGTTGAAGGATCCGAAGGAACAGGGACGGGGCCAGTAGGAACAGCAGCAGGCTCAGCAGGAAGAGTGGGGGAGGACATCCCAGCTTCAGGACGGGGAGGTGCAGTGAGGTGACCATCATCCTCCTCAGACCCCAAATCAAGCAACTGAGGGGCCTATGTAATAGCGGCACACAAAGACCAGAGCTGTAAAGTCATAGTATTTCCTTGTTGGTGAGCATATCGGAGTGCAGTAACCACTCTCGTCCAAGCTTTAGAGTTAAGCTGTAAGTGGGATTGAGATTTAAACCATGGACAATGTTGTTTAACAAGATCAAATAAATCAGCTAGAAGTTTCTTTTTTACTTTCACTCCAGTAGAAATGAGCAATCCCTGCAATAATTGCCTATATTCTTTCTCTAAAGAATAGGTATTCCCCATAATGTTATTATGCCGAAGGTCTCACTTACTCAGAGATGATGTCCCCTTTGGTCCTGCAGGCCAGCAGAAAGTCCCATCGAGTCTTGCCAAGAGAAGGCAGCTGCTTCCTCAAGGGATCGATTTTTCGGGCTCCACATTGGGTGCCAAAGTTTGGCGACCGTATGGGATGAAACAATGAGACAGGACAAACAAAGACTCAGACACACACACATACTGACTTGAGGAGCTTCTCTGCTTCTGCAGTCTCCTTGTTTATTTTTATATTCCAGCCCTCAAGGCTAAATTTTTCTTTTATCAGGAAGAGAAAAAGAACACAGAGCAATCCTTAAGTGGATACACTTCCATGAGCTCTGGTACACTCCCGTCCTCTCATGTTCGGGGTTTGCAGCAAGCTTCCTTCGACTGGTTTTACTTGTGACAACAAGTCTGCAGCCCAAGCTGTTTGCAGACTCAGGCATGTAGGACTTTGTGTTCCCAGAAGACAATAAAACTGCTCGTCTACAGGATGGCTCCATCACAGAGGATCTGAACAGACACTTCTCCAAAGAAGAAATTCAGGTGGCCAACAGGCACATGAAAAGATGCTCCACATCACTAATCATCAGAGAAAAGTGAATTAAAATCACAGTGAGATATCACCTCACACAAGTTAGGATGGCCACAATCCAAAAGACAGACAACAACAAATGGTGGCAATGATGTGGAGAAAGGTGAACCCTCCTGTACTTCTGGTGGGAATGTAAATTAGTTCAGCCAATGTGGAAAGCAGTACAGAGGTTCCTGGGAAAACTAAAAATGGAAATACCATGTGACCCAGGAATTCCACTCCTAGGAATTTACCCTAAGAATGCAGGAGTCCAGTTTGAAAAAGAACATGCACCTCTCTGTTTATCACAGCACTATTTACAATAGCCAAGAAATGGAAGCAACCTAAGTGCCCATCAGTAGATGAGTGGATAAAGACGATGTGGTATATATACACAATGGAATATTATTCAGCCACAAGAAGAAAACAAATCCTACCATTTGCCACAATATGGATGTAGCTAGAGGGTATTATGCTCAGTGAAATAGGCCAGGTGGAGAAAGATAAGTATGAAATGATTTCACTCATCTGTGGAGTATTACAATAAAGCAAAAACTGAAGGAACAAAATGGCAGCAGACTCTCAGAAACCAAGAATGGGCTAACAGTTACCCAAGGGAAAGGACTGGGGAGGGTCAGTGGAAGGAGAGGAATAAGGGAAATAAGGGCCATTACGATTAGCACACATAACATGGGGGGGAGGGCATGGGGAGGGCAGTATAGCACAGAGAAAACAAGTAGTGACTCTGTAGCATCTTTCTTTGCTGATGGACTGTGACTGTAATGGGGTATGTGGTGGGGACTTGATATTGGGGGAAATCTAGTAATCACAATGTTGTTCATGTGATTGTATATTAATGATACCAAAAAAAAATTGTAATTAGAAAATGAATAAATAAGTAAATGCTAGGTGGTATCAGTTAGATCACAAAACAAAGCCAATTTTTAAAAACATTTCCTGCTGGAATACCTGGAACATTTTAACAGATGTCTTTGGAAAGTTTGGAAGCAAAATAAGCTCCCATCAGCATGTAAAATAA
>JAVSCE010022028.1:0-47130 GCA_032199065.1 Smutsia gigantea | reverse complement strand
ATTGGACAGATCTTAGAAAAAGCCAAATAGGACTTCTATAAATAAAAATATATTAGGATGGAACTTGATAAGTGGATTGTAAAATGCATACAGAAAGCAAAGGTCCAAAATTTGCTAAGATACTCCTGAAGTAGACTATTTGAGGGGTTTTTAGAAAATATCAAGACATATTTAAAAAAAACTCTAGTATTTAAAATGTATGTTACAGAGCTACTGCAGTTAAATTGAAAGCAGAAGCACAGATCTACTCACGTGTAGTATTCTAATACAACAGTGATGAATTGCACATCATAGGGGAAAGAATGATATTCACTAAATGGTGAGGGGACAATTGATTATTTCATACCATGCACAAAAAGCAATTCGTGATGGATTTGCAATTTAAATAGAAAGCCAAAAATTTCAAACTTTAATAAAAATTGTAGAAAGAATTTGTCACCTTGAAGAAGGGATTTTTTTAAATGACACAAATATTGCAATAGTTTTTTAAAAGTCTGATCAATTTTACTAAATAAAATTGGAATTTCTGTTCATCAAAAGATGTAATAAAGTCAATGAAAAGACAGCCAAAAACTGAGAGAAAATATTTATAACACATATAAACAACAAAGGATATGTATCTGGAACATATAAAGAATGAAAAAGCAGTAAGAAATTCAACAGAAGAATGTGTGAAAGATATAAACAGGCATTCACAAAGGGAAAAAGATAGTTCATAACCATTTCAAAAGACACTCATTACCATCAGTACTTGGGGAAATGAATATTTAAATTATAAGATACCATTTCACATCATATATTTTCAAAAATAAAAGCCTTACAAATAGTAACTAGACCATTTGGTAATGTATCTAAATAACAAATCACTATGTTTTATATCTGAAACTAATACAGTATTGTATGTCAATTATTTTTCAGTAAAAAAAAATACGTCTTACAATACCAAGTGTTGGTGAGGAGGTATAGGAACAGATATAAACAGGTGGTGAGACTGTCAGTACAATCATTTTGAAAAAAAATCACTTGATATTACCTACTGAAGCTAGACATGAGCCTGTCTATAACCCATGAATTTTATTCCTAAATACACACCCTAGAGAAGCTCTCATGTCCTACATGAGGACACATGTAAAAGAATGTTATTAACAATACTTTCATGACATAAAAAAAAACCCCTCTGGAAACAACTCAAACACACGTTATATTCATTCCATAGAAAACAGTCACTCACAGGATAGGGGCTCAGTTGATTAAACACGACACTTTCTCTGTTACTCAGCTAACTGCACAAAAAATTCTACATGAAGGAAATTAGGGATATTCAGTTTGACTCATATTGCATTATATAAACCACTGCTGTTGAGTTTGCCCAATATTAAATATCTTGCCAAGTTCAGCTGAGAGTATACAAGATCAAGAATCTTCCAGAATGTTAAATGCATGTTAATTCCAGATTACTTAAAAGCATGCATATTTACCATCTGCATTCTTCAGTATTTCTAACCAAGATCTGCTTGTAAGGCAGAGTACACTAAATATGAAGGAGACATGTGGTATCACATTTACTGCATATTCTGCACATTTGAGCACTTAATGATCAGTCCCAACCAACTAAACATTTCTCTTTTTTCTCCTCCAGCTCTTATTGAGATATCATTGACATATAACATATTTAAGTTTAGATGAACAATGTGATGATTTGTTGACCACATATATTGCAAAATGAGTACCATAATAATGTTAGTTATCAACTCCAACCCATCACATAATTATCCTTTTTTTTGTGTGTGGTGTTCACTTTTAAAATCATCTGTCTTAAAAAGTTTTAAGTACATAATATAGTATTGTTAAATATATTTATATTGTTAAATATACTCATACTGTATATTAGATTTCCAGAACTTATTCACCGTATAGCTGGAATTTGTACCCTCATATCCTTTATATCCACCATCTTTCTATTTCTCCCAATCCCAACACACACACACACACAAAAGTAAATTTCTAGATCATAAGGTAGTTTTCTGTTCAATATTCTGAGGAAACTCCATACTGTTTTCCATAATGGCTGTATGAATTTACATTTCCACCAATAATGCATGAGTTCTCTTTTCTCCACAGCCTCACCAACACTCTTTTGTCTTTTTTGTAACAGCTATTCTAACAGTTGTAAATTGGTATGTTACTATATATTTGATCTGTATTTCCCTGATGATTAGTGATGTGGAGCATCTTTTCATGTACCTGTTGGCCACCCATATATCTCCTTTGGAAAAATGTCTATTAAGATCATTTGCCCATTTTTTAATCATATTGTTTACTTTTTTCCTATTGAGTTGTAGGAATTCCTTATTACACATTTTGGATATTAACCTCTTATCAGAAAGATGGTGTAGGTAAAACTGCAATATTTCCAGAATCTCTTGCCTGCCTTTAGTGTATCTCCATATTGGTGTTTCCAAGGGGTAGAGAGAGGTAGTCCATTTCCATATCAACAGGTAATTACATGGGGGACTGAGGGAATATCTGGACTAGAGAGGTCGAGTGGGTTGTGCAACTGGCTTGTGAGAGACACAGGAGAGCAGAAGTGGACGACTGATTGTTGGCAATAACAAGTTTCTCCCACTTTATTTCTCCCTTTGACTGTTTTCGGCTTCAAAGGTAATTTGCCCTGGGCTGGGAAAATATTCCCCCCACCGGAGTAACATCTGGTGTTAGCCAAGAAGACCTCTGAACCCAAAATCTGTGTTGATGGGTGTGACCCTTGGGGAGGCTGCCCCTGGAGATGGTGGGGAGATGCCTGGAACAACCCTGTGGATGATGGGGAGGCCCCAGTGGCTGCAGCAGTGGAGGGTACAGCATCCCCAGGAGCCCTTTTTCCATGGGGCTTCCAAATGGGGAGCCCTTAGTAGGGAACTGGTGTAGGGTAAAGCAACTCCTAGATGAGTGGACCTTTCCCCAGAATTGGGGAAGGGTGGAGACACCAGAAGCTGTGGAATTAGCCCTCCGTGAGATAGAAGACTGATTAGAGGCTCTGAGTGGTCATGTAAAAGCCAGGATTATGGGGTGCCTGTTACTCCAGATAGTGGAAAGGATTATCAAGGACAGAGACACACTTTAGTGCCACCTGGAGGATCTGGGTGATGACCTACGGGATGCCCTTAAGAGAGACAGTTACTAAGAAGACAGGTCAAGCTCCTGGAAGATATGTTAGCAGTAAGGGAGGGGGCAGCAAGAAAATCTTCATTGCAGGGGGCTGTGGGGAGAGGGTGGAAAGAGTGATGCCTTCATTCCCAGAGATGGTAGAGGAGAGGATGAGGGGTGGGGCTGAGGGCCGATCTGTTGCTGAGGTCACCACTGAGGAACCAGCCTCTCTCAAGGCCCACTCGGTTGTATTTAAGAATATGAAGATGCAACAATCATAGGCACCTCAGGGGGAGGAGCTGCACCCTCCCCAGGTTGTAGAGCAGCCTATACTCTGCCCCATATCCAGGATGAGCTGGTGGACATGAGAATCCAGTTTTGGCAGAAACCATCAGAACCTCTGCCTACATGGCTTTGCATCTTTGGGGTATGAGGATGAGGGTGAAAAACATTGGTATGTTGGGTTCTGAAATGGGAAGACTAGCTTCCCTGGTGACTAACCCTTTCCTCTGGCAGTGGTTGCAAAGAGCCCATCACACCTCAGGAAATCAGGCATTTCTGGATTGGCTGACAGCAGCCATCAGGGCAGTTTGGCCTAATCAGGGTGATTTACCATATTTACTCACTATCCAGAAAACATGCAGAGCTTCAGCAGGTGTTATGGGAGTTGGGCATAGAAAATATCACCTAGAATATGGACCCCCCAGGGACCCGATGAGGAGTTGTTCACCATAGGACTAAGAAATCTGGTGCTCCATACAGCTCCCCCATCTTTCTTTGGGTTCCTAGTGACTATTCTTGCCCCTGACATGGGGCAACCCATAACTGAGGACACTCATACTTTAGCAGATCTGGGGGAGGTTGAAACAATAAGAGCATGGAAGGAAGTATGGACTATGACTGAAAGGAGAGGTGCAAAGGACCCCATGAAGGTCTCGAAGACCCAAATGTGGGTTGATTTGATAAAGGCAGGGGTAGTGAAAGAAAAACTTAATGGGCAGCCCAATAGGATCTTGTTAGAACTATGGCATCGATTAAAGCCAGAGCAGCAGTTCCAGCTGCTGAGGTCTAGGATACAGAAGCCAGAGTCAAAGCATCATGCCCGGCCTGTGCCCCTGCAATAATTCCTGGGGGACAGTACTCAGAATTCAACTGAGCCCTCACTCCCACAGGAGGATGATTGGGTGTCACAGTTTGACTGAGGGCAGGTTAAGGCTCCCATCTTGGGGGATGCGGTGGGAATGGAAAGCCACATGTAGAATTAGCAATTAATTGGTCCCCTGTGAATGTACAATGTGTCCTCGCACTGGTGGACACAGGAGCTGAATATTCTCTGATTTATGGCAACCCTGAGTATTTTCCTGGGACCCCTGCTGTGATATATGGCTATGGGAATAAGGCAATAAGAGTGAAGAAAGCCCAAATCTCACTGGGGATAGGGTGTTCAACCCCAAAGGAGTATACTGTGTGCATTTCTCCCATCCCTGAATATATTTTGGGAGTTGATATCCTGCAGGGCCTATGGTTACAGACCACTGAAAGTGAGTTCAGAGTGACGGTACATGTGGTAAAGGCAGTTCTGAGGGGACATGCTAACCACCCACCTGTAGCTCTGAGGGCGACAAATACTAAGCAGTGTAAATGGCTTGGGGGGCACAAGGAAATTGGAGAAACTCTACAGTAGTTGAATAAGGTGGGCATCATAAATCCCACTCATAGTCCTTTAATTCCCCAGTGTGGCCAGTGAAAAAAACAGCTGGCTCCTGGTGAATGACCACGGATTATAGGGAACTGAACAAAGTCACACCCCCTTTGCATGCTGCTGTCCCTTCTACAGCAGCCCTTCTGGACACCCTAGTTATGAACTATGGACATATCATTATGTTCTGGAGTTTGCTAATGCCTTCTTCTCTATTGACATAGCACAGAAAAGTCAGGAACAGTTTGCCATATATGGGAAGGCTGGCAGTGGACATTCACTGTCCTTCCACAGGGATACCACCACAGTCCCTCCATTTGTCACAGACACATGGAGGAAACCACAAATGCTGTGGGTGTATCATTACATTGATGATATTATGCTCATGTCTGATTCTTTCAGATTTAGAAGGGGAAGTTCCTAGACTGCTACAACATCTATAGGAGAAAGGATGGGCTGTGAACAGCACCAAGGTTCAGGGACCTGGTTTATCAGTAAAGTTCCTGGGGGTTGTCTGGTCGGGTAAAACTAAAGGTATCCCACAAGCAGTCATAGACAAGGTCCAGGCTTTCCCCATGCCTACCACTGTGGCAGTATTACAACAGTTTGGGGGGTTTTGGGGCTATTGGACAGTGTTTATCCCACACTTGACACAAATTCTGAAGCCCTTATGCCAGTTGGTACGAAAGGGCAACAAGTGGGACTGGGATGAAATGTGCAGCTGCTTTTACTGCTGCTAGCAAGAAGTCAGGGCCATACAGGCCTTGAGTGTAATGGACTCTTCAAGGCCCTGTGAGCTAGAATGTTCTCTGATTTTTGGCAACCCTGAGCATTTTCCTGGGACCCCTGCTGTGATAGATGGCTATGAGAATAAGGAAATTAGAGTGAAGAAAGCCCAAATCCCATTAGGGATAGGGCGTTTACCTCCAAGGAGTATATTGTGTACATTTCTCCCATCCCTGAATATATCTGGGGAGTTGATATCCTGCAGGGCCTGTGGTTACAGACCACTGCAGGTGAGTTCAGAGTATGTGTGGTAAAGGCAGTTCTGAAGATGGTTATGGATGGAACCTTTAGCAATGGCTTGAACAGACATGCCAACCTACTGGATTCTGGTCACAACTATTGAAAGGAGCAGAGGTCTGGTACACCTTGATAGAGAAGCAACTGGCTGCTGTGTACCACACTTGCTGGCTATGGAGCCCTTCACCGAAAGAGCTCCAACCAAGGTAATAACCACCTATCCCATCGCAGGGTGGGTGTGAGACTGGACCCAAGGCCACGGAGTGGCATGGCACAGACACCAACACTGGCCAAATGGGGTGTATATTTACAGAAGCATAGTGCCTTCTCTACTAGCCCCTTAAGTAGAGAACTCCAAAGCTTATTGGGACCAGGGACATATACCAGTGGAAAGCAGGAAGAACTTGCTTTTGACCATTGGTAGCCAAGAGTCATTATCAGGAGGGAAAAGCCCCTATGTCTGAAGGTGCTTGGTATACAGACAGCTCCAGTTGTGGGGAGCACCTGAAGTGCAGGGCTGTGGCTTTCCATCCTGAGACTGAGATAATACGGATGGAGGATGGAGAGGGGAAGAGCAGCCAGTGGGCTGAGCTGCGGGCAGTATGGCTCATGATCACCCGGGAGCCTCCCCTCTAGCTGTCTGCACTGATGGCTGGGCCGTCTATCAGCTGTTGACCATGTGGCTACTGACATGGTACCATGCCGACTGAATATTTATTTGGTCACCAGCTGCTTTGGGGGCATGAATTAGCAAGACCTATGGAATTCTGGTCAGACTAAGATAGTTAATGTATATCATGTGACAGGCCATTTGCCTTTGGCATCCCCAGGGAATGATGAAGCAGACACGTTGGCCCAGGCGCACTGGTTAGAAGGAAAGCCTGTCTCTGATAAAGCCGGATGGTTATACCAGCGTTTGTTGCACTCAAGGCAAAAGACAATGTGGGCTGTAGCCCATCGGTGGCACTTGCCATTGACTTTTGAAGAAGTCAGCAGAGCCTGGAAGGTGTGCCTTATGTGCTCTAAGAGGGACATACACCTAGTCCCGCAGCAACATGGGACAATAGTAAAGGGGCTGATACCCCTTGTCAGGTGGCAGATAGACTATATTGGTCCTCTGCCCATATCAGAAGGATATTGGTATGCCATGACTTGTGTGGACACAGCTACTGGACAGTTAGTTGCTTTTCCTGCTCATTGTACAGATCAGCAAATGAACAAAAGGGGCTTAGAGCATCTCTTTGCAGCCTATGGCCAGCTGCAGGTGACTGAGAGCAATCAAGGCACCTACTTTACTGGTCATGCATTTCAAGAATGGGTGCAGCAATTAGGAATAAAGTGGAAGTTTCATGTACCATATAACCCTACTGGGGTAGGCATGATAGAGTGGCACCATGGTTTGTTGAAATCTGGTCTGAAGTCGGACACCAATAGTCTACAGGGCTGGTCAGTTCACTTATGGACAGTGCTACGACATTTGAATGAGAAGCCCTAGAAAGGAGCCTTGAGCCCTGTGGATATGCTGACTCACATTGGTGCCTCTCCTATACAACTGTATGTACAAAACGGTGTTATTAAAGCTAGAATATGGCCAGTAGAGCAACATCCTGCTGCCAGCCCCAACTGCATTAAATCCTGGAGACTCTGTTGAGTGCACATGGCCCTGGACTTTTCGACACATGGATCAGTGATGGCTGTCCCTTCTGGCATCTTGGGGAGAAGGCCTAGAAACTAGCCTCTTGTATGCTCCTGATGTAACAGCAGCATGGTCCCCAAAGATCATGGTAGTGTACCCAAAACATCTGGGTGGTAAGAGCATCTTACAGGAAGTTCTGTCTTATCTTTATCATCAGTGAATATACCTCAAGTAGCCCTATATACTGACCCTTCTGTAACTTCCACAGGGAAGGGGGTGAATGTCTGCCATACTAGACCAGGGCGGGATCCCATTTCTGCCTCTGTTTTATCACAGGACCACTCTTTTGCATGCACCTACCTGATGGACAAGATTTGCCTATGCTGGTGTCATTAAAATATGTATCTTATCACCCTTAAGGTTACTTTCTCCTACAGTCCCTGTGGCCTGGACCTGGCCCCTGGCTGCAGCTGCCGCATGATGAGTGCACAGAACTCCCTACCCATTCACCTACTGACTGCCTGTGGAATGGGTGAGCTATGGACTTAATATGTATAGGACTAGAACCTATCTGAATCCTCTGGCTTGAGGATTATAATGATTTTATTGCTGTTGTTATTGTATGTTATTAGTCTGTTTACAGTGGTCCAATTTTCTCACACAGGGGTCATTGTGCAAGATGGGGAGTGAGTTCATTGTGAAGTGAGATTTCTGGAGGGGTGGGCTGTGGGTAAAATTGAATCTCTCACCTGACCCTCATGCATCTCCATATCAATAGGTGTTTCCAATGGGTGGAGAGAAGTAATCCATCTCCATATCAATTTGTAGCTGGGTCATGAGAGACACAGGAGAGCAGAAGTGGGCAACTGCTTGAAAACAATAAAGGAGTTTCTCCCACTTTATTTCTCCCTTTGACTGATTTTGGTTTCAAAGGTAATTTATCCCAGGCTGGGAAAATATTTTCACCCCCTGGAGTCACAGATGGTTTGCAAATATTTTCTCCCTTTCTGTAGACTGCCTTTTTATTTTGCTGATTGCTTATTTCTCATACAGGAGCTTTTTAATTTGGTGAGTCACACTTGTTTATTTCTGCTTTTGTTGCTTGCAGTTTTGATGTCATGTCCAAATAGTCTTTTCCAAGACCATTGTCAAGAAGCTTTTTCCCTAGTTTTCATCGGGGAGTTTTATAGTTTCAGCTCTCACATATAAGTCTTTAATCTGCTTCAAGTTAATTTTTGAGTGGTGTGAAATGGGGTCCAATTTCATCTTCTGCATGTGGTTACCCAGTTTTCTCAACACCATTTATTGTAGAGACTACCCTTTCCCCACTGAGTCTTCTTGGCTCCTTTGTCAAGTATTAGTTTACAGTCTATTTGGTCTCATATAAGAATAGCTACTCCCACTCTTTTTGTTTTCCATTTGCACAGAATATCTTTTCTATCCTTTCAATTTGACCCTATATATGTCCCAAACCTAAGTCTCTTACAAGCAACATACAATTGGATTTCACTTTCTAATCCATTTAGCCACTGTATGCCTTCTGATCTTGTAATTTAGTCTTTTCACATTTAAATTAATTATTGATAGTTACAGACTTAGGGTCATAGTGTTCATTGTTTTCTGGACATTTTGCAATTCCTTTGTTCCTTCTTCTCATGCTCTATTCCTTTTTTATTTCAAGATTTTCTCTACCAATCTGCTTAGATTCTTTTCTCCCTATATTCTGTGTATCTACTATAGGTTTTTGTGGTTACCATGAAACATATAGAATATCTTATAGATTATAAGTCTATTTTATGCCGTTTACTTCAATCACATACAAATTTTTCATTCTACCCCATATTTTGTTTCTTTATGTCATAATTTACCTCTTTTATATTGTGTATCCAGCAAAAAATTATTGTAGCTATAGTTCATTATTTTTTTTAAGTTTATTTTGGTATCATTAATCTATAATTACATGTGCAATATTATGGTGATTAAACTACCCCCTTCATCAGGTCCCCCCACCAACCCCATTACAGTCACTGTCCATCAGCATAGTGAGATGCTATAGAGTCACTACTTGTCTTCCCTGAGTTGTACAGCCCTCCCCGTGCCCCCCTAACATTACATCTGCTAATTGTAATGCCCCTTTTCCCCCTTTATTAAGTATTATTGATATACACTCTTATGAAGGTTTCACATGAAAAAACAACATGGTGACTACTTTTACCCATATTATCAAGTAAACACCCACACCCCAATGCAGTCACCGTCCATCAGTGTAGTAAGATGCCACAGATTCACTGTTTGCCTTCTCTGGGCTACACTGCTTTCCCGTGACCACCAGCATTATGTGTACTAAACATAATGCCCCTCAATCTCCTTCTCCCTCCCTCCGCACCCACCCGCCTTCCCACACCCCTCCCCTTTAGTAACCACCACTCCCTTCTTCGAGTCTGTGAGTCTGATGCTATTTTTTCCTTCAATTTTACTGTGTTGTTATACTCCAAAAATGAGGGAAAACATTTGGCACTTGTCTTTCTCCATCTGGCTTATTTCACTGAGCATAATATCCTCCAGCTCCAACCATGTTGTTGCAAATGGTAGGATTTGTTTCTTTCTTATGGCTGAATAGTATTCCATTGTGTATAGGTACCACTTCTTCTTTATCCATTCATCTACTGATGGACCCTTAGGTTGCTTCTACATCTTGGCTGTTGTAAATAGTGCTGCAGTAGACATAGGGGTGCATATGTCTATTTGAATCTGAGAAGTTGTATTCTTTGGATAAATTCCAAGGAGAAGGATTCCTGGGTCAAATGGTATTTCTATGTTTAGTTTTTTCTGAGGAACCACCATACTGCTTTCCACAATGGTTGAACTAGCTTACATTCCCACCAGCAGTGTAGGAGGGTTCCCTTTCTCTGCACCATCACCAGCATTTGCTGTTCTTTGTCTTTTTGATGCTGGCCATCCTTACTGGTGTGAAGTGATATCTCATTGTGGTTTTAATTTGCATTTCCCTGATGATTAGTGATGTGGAGCATCTTTCATGTGTCTGTTGGCCATCTGAATTTCTTCTTTGGAGAATTGTCTCTTCATAACCTCTGCCCATTTTTTAATCAGGTTATTTGCTTTTTGGGTGTTAAGGTGTGTGAGTTCTTCATATATTTTTGATGTTAACCCCTTGTCGGCTATGTCATTTACAAATATATTCTCCCATACTGTAGGATGCCTTTTTGTGCTGTTGATGGTGTCTTTGCCATACAGAAGCTTTTCAGCTTGATGTAGTCCCATGTGTTCATTTTTGCTTTTGTTTCCCTTGCTCGAGGAGATGCATTCAGGAAGAAGTTGCTCATGCTTATATTCAAGAGATTTTTGCCTATGTTGTCTTCTAAGAGTTTTATGGTTTCATGACATACATTCAGGTCTTTGATCCATTTTGAGTTTACTTTTGTGTATGGGGTTAAACAATAATCTAGTTTCATTCTCTTGCATGTAGCTGTCCAGCTTTGCCAACACCAACTGTTGAAGTGGCTGTCATTTCCCCATTGTATATCCATGGCTCCTTTATCATATATTAATTGACCGTATATGGTTGGGTTTATATCAGGGCTCTCTAGCCTGTTCCATTGGTCTATGGAACTACTCTTGTGCAAGTACCAAATTGTCTTGATTACTGTGGCTTTGTAGTAGAGCTTGAAGTCAGAGAGCATAATCCCCCCTGCTTTATTCTTCCTTCTCAGGATTGCTTTTGCTATTCGGGGTCTTTTGTGGTTCCATATGAATTTTAGAACTATTTTCTCTAGTTCTTTGAAGAATGCTGTTGGTATTTTGATAGAAATTGCATTAATCTGTAGATTGCTTTAGGCAGGATGGCCATTTTGACAATATTAATTCTTCCTATCGATGAGCACAGGATGTGTTTCCAATTATTGGTATCTTCTTTAATTTCTCTCATGAGTGTCTTGTAGTTTTCAGAGTATAGGTCTTTCACTTCCTTGGTTAGGTTTATTCCTAGGTATTTTATTCTTTTTGATGTAACTGTGAATGGAATTGTTTTCCTAATTTTCACTCTGCTAGTTCATTTTTAGTATATAGGAATGCCACAGATTTCTGTGTGTTAATTTTGTATCCCACAACTTTGCTGAATTCAGATATTAGATCTAGTAGTTTCGGAGTGAATTCCTTAGGGTTTTTTATGTACAATATCATGTCATCTGCAAACAGGGACAATTTAACCTCTTCCTTGCCAATCTGTATGCCTTTTATTTCCTTGTTGTCTGATTACTGTGGCTAGGACCTCCAGTACCATGTTGAATAGAAGTGAGGACAGTGGGCACCCTTGTCTTTTTCCCGATTTTAAAGGAAAAGCTTTCAGCTTCTTGCTGTTAAGTATAATGTTGGCTGTGGGTTTGTCATATATGGCCTTTATTATGTTGAGGTACTTGCCCTCTATACCCATTTTGTTGAGAGTTTTACCATGAATGGACGTTCAATTTTGTCGAATGCTTTTTCAGCATCTGTGGAGATGATCATGTGGTTTTTGTCCTTCATTTTGTTGATGTGGTGGATGATGTTGATGGATTTTCGAATGCAGTACCATCCTTGCATCCCGGAATAAATCCTACTTGATCATGATGGATGATCTTTTTGATGTATTTTTGAATTCGGTTTGCTAATATTTTGTTGAGTATTTTTGCATCTTTGTTCATTAGTGATATTGTTTTGTAATTTTCTTTTGTTGTGTTGTCTTTGCCTGGTTTTGGTATTAGAGTGATGCTGGCCTCGTAGAATGAGTCTGGAAGTATTCCCTCTTCTTGTACTCCTTGGAAAACTTTAAGGAGGGTGGGTATTAGGTCTTCACTAAATGTTTGACAAAATTCAGCGATAAAGCCATCTGGTCCAGGAGTTTTGTTCTTAGGTAGTTTTTTGATTACCAATTCAATGTCGTTGCTGGTTTGTTCAGATTTTCTGTGTCTCTCTGGGTCAGCCTTGGAAGGTTGTATTTTTCTAGAAAGCTGTCCATTTCTTGTAGGTTATTCAGCTTGTTCGCATATAATTTTTCATAGTACAATTCTTTGTATTTCTGTGGTATCCATAGTGATTTTTCCTTTCTCATTTCTGATTCTGTTTATGTGTGTAGACTCTATTTTTTCCTTGATAAGTCTGGCTAGGGGTTTATCTATTTTTTTATTTTCTTGAAGAACCAGCTCCTTCTTTCATTGATTCTTTATATTGTTTTATTCATCTCGATTTTACTTATTTCTGTTCTAATTTTTATTATATCTCTCCTTCTACTGACTATGGGCCTCATTTGTTCTTCTTTTTATAGTTTCGTTAATTGTGAGTTTAGATTGTTCATATGGGATTGTTCTTTCCTGAGGTAGGGCCTGTATTGCAATTTATTTTCCTCTTAACACGGCCTTCACTGCATCCGACAGATTTTGTGGTGTTGAATTTTTGTTGTCATTTGTCTCCATATATTTCTTGATCTCTGTTTTTATTTGGTCATGATCCACTGGTTATTTAGGAGCATGTTGTGAAGCCTCCAGGTGTTTGTGGGATTTTTCATTTTCTTTGGGTAATTTATTTCTGGTTTCATACCTTTCTGGCCTGAGAAACTGGTTCATACAATTTCAATCTTTTGGAATTTACCAAGGCTCTTTTTGTGGCCTAGGATATGATCTATTCTTGAAAATGTTTCATGTGCACTTGAGAAGAATGTGTATCCTGCTGCTTTTGGGTGTAGAGTTTGTAGATGTCTCTTAGGTCCATCTGTTCTACTGTGTTGTTCAGTGCCTCTGTCTCCTTACTTATTTTCTGTCTGGTTGATCTGTCCTTCAGAGTGAGTGGAGTGTTGAAGTCTCCTAGAATGAATGCATTGCATTCTGTTTCTCCTTTTAATTCTGTTAGTATTTGTTTCACATATGTAGGTGCTCCTGTGTTGGGTGCATAGGCATTTATAATGGTTATATCTTCTTTTTGGATTGGCCCCTTTATCATTATGTAAGGTCCTTCTTTTCTCTGTGACTTTCTTTGTTTGGACGTCTATTTTGTCTGATACAAGCACTGCAACTCCTGCTCTTTTCTCCCTATTAGTTGCATGAAATATCTTTTTCCATCCCTTCACTTTTAGTCTGTGTATGTCTTTGGGTTTAAAGTGGGTCTCTTATAGGAAGCATATAGATGAGTCTTGCTTTTTTATCCATTCAGCGACTCTATGTCTTTTGATTGGTGCATTCAGACCATTTACATTTAGGGTGATTATCGATAGATATGTACTTACTGCCATTGTAGGCTTTAGATTCATGGCTACCAAAGGTTTAAGGTTAACTTCCTTACTAAGAGTCCCATTTAACTCACTTAATATGCTATTACAAACACAGTCTAACAGTTCTTTTTTCTCCTCCTTTTTCTTCCTCCTCCATTCCTTGTATATTAGGTATCATATTCTGTACTCTTTGTTTATCCCTTGATTGACTTTGGGTATAGTTTATTTAATTTTGCATTTGCTTAGTAATTAACTGTTCTACTTTCTTTACTGTGGTTTTATTACCTCTGGTGACACTTCCATCTATAGAAGTCCCTCCAAAATACACAGTAGAGATGGTTTGTGGGAGGTATATTCTCTCAGCTTTTGCTTATATGAAAATTGTTTAATCCCTCCTTGAAATTTAAATAACTTTGCCGGATAAAGTGTTCTTGGTTCAAGGCCCTTCTGCCTCATTGCATTAAATACATCATGCCACTCCCTTCTGGCCTGTAAGGTTTCTGCTGAGAAGTCTGGTGATAGCCTGATGGGCTTTCCTTTGCATGTGATCTTATTTCTCTCTCTGGCTGCTTTTAATAGTCTGTCCTTATCCTTGATCTTTGCATTTCAATTACTATATGTCTTCGTTTTGTCTTCCTTTGGTCCCTGTGTTGGGAGATCTGTGAGCTTCCATGGTCTGAGAAACTATTTCCTTTCCCAGCTTGGGGAAGTTTTCCTCAATTATGTCTTCATAGACACTTTCTATCCCTTTTCCTCTCTCTTCTTCTTCTGGTACCCCTATAATGTGAATGTTGTTCCATTTGGGTTGGTCACACAGTTCTCTCAATACTCGTTCATTCTAAGATATTGTTCTTTCTCTCTGTGCCTCAGCTTCTTTGTATTCCTCTTCTCTAATTTCTATTTCATTTATCATCACCTCCACTGTATATAATCTGCTTTTAAAACTTTCCATTGTATGTTTCATTTCTGATACTGTGTTCCATAATTATTGGATCTCCAACCGGAATTCATTCCTTAGTTTTTCAATATTTTTCTGTACCTCCATGAGCATGTTAATGATTTTTATTTGGAAATCATAGTGGAGTTAATTCTAATCCTTAACAAAAATCCATTAATTATATTTAACAATTCATAAGGGAAAATACATTTGAAAATGTGGCCACTCTAAACCAAGGTATTGCTCATAATAGGCTACTTTATGCCATAGTAATAAATTAAGCCCTAAATCCCAATGGATTCACAGAATAAAGGTTTATTTCTTGCTCACATTACATGTCCGTCACAGTTTGCTGGGAGACTTTACTCCACATGGTAGGTAGGGATTCAGGCTGATGGAGGCGCCACCATTGTGTTCCTGCACCACCTAAAACCACGTAATCTTGGATTGTGTGGCACAACAAAAAAGCTGGAGAATCTTGAGTCTTTTACTGTTTTTTTTTTCACTGCTTCCACCTCTGATGTCACATGGGTCACCCAACTAAAATTTCATTGGCCAGAACTAATCACATGGCTCTGCCTGACTGCAAGGATGACAGGAAATACATGGAAGTAAAGGACATGTTTGGTGAGGCTTATTGTTGTTACCACAAACAGGAACCACCAAAGTCTCACTGTATCGAACTAACGAGCTTTTAAAAGCCCAGTAAAACATTTATTCTTCAGAGTTATTGCTAGTAGCACTGGTCATTCTTAAATATATTTCTAAATTCATTTGTGAAGGGCAGGTCTTTGCTTCTTCCTCATTTAAGACACTTTGCAGTGCCATAAGCTGCATGGTCTTCTTATGTCACCAGCTGTAATAATCCGTTATTACAGTATGGAAAACAGACTTTTAAAGACCAAGTAAATGTCCTGTAGCAAAGCTAGTAAGTGATGGAATTGTGATTTTTAAGTGTCTCTGAAGATGAGACACTTTCTTTCAACTAAAATGGGTGTCCTTCATATCACAACAGACTTAGATCTAAGTAACTTTGAGGGAGATAAGCATAGACATTTTTTTTACCAAGCCCTAGTTCTTTCCCAAATTAAAACAACTATCATATCTCAGCTATAACAACATTATAACAACTGATTTCTTCTCAAACTCTGAAAGGAGAACTATGACTCCAGAAACAAGTAACATGACATACAAGAAACTGAGCTTTAGTCAGAAGACAATGTGAAGTAAATGGTCCTTATATCAAACAATTGAGTTTGAAAAGAAGTTTACAAAGACGTCTTTTATAAAAGCCAGTACTTTTTTTGGTGTATAGTGTTTTTACTTCACCAAGACCTACATCTGAAAACTCTCAGGTCTAATCATTGTCAAATTCCCTCATGTAGAAATACCAAGGAAATGTTTTTTTGCTTGAAGCTCAACTCTTGGAATCTACAGGATAATGTAGCTAAAATTCAGGAAATAAAAATTCAGTAGCATGCCAAATATGACCATTGTTTGAGATATGTTGAATTCAAATAAACTCAAATCCTTTTCTCTAATAAAGGAAAATATTATCTTAATTTTGACAGGTTTCTGTCTACACCTATTATAATTGATTTATTTCCAGTAATTCTTTAAAAACTAAATTGTGTTTTAAAATGATGGTTAGGAGCAGGCTTTATAATGATATGTAAATCACTTCAACAATTGATACAAAGAACTGCCAAGAAATTTTTTAAAATATATTTTGAGTTTAAATTATTGCTCCTTAAAACTCTATCATTACAAGGAATACCAGTTAATCCCTGTTTTGTTTACTTGGTTTACAAATCAGATTATTTTCAGAGCCCCAGGAGATGGATGTTCAAAGTCTAACATGTTAATAGTCCACTAATCCAGAGACCAAATAACTGGTAACCTCAAACATCCAGCACCCAAAAAATCAGAAAGATCCCAGACCAGCTAAACTATATAACACAAAATACATTCACTTACTGGAGGATCTCATCTGGAACATACTGAGAGCCTCTTTTTTTCTATTTTAGGTATAATTTTACTGTAGTCATTACTGTGTGTTACCAACTCAATAAGATGGAGGAAGGAAATTTTAAAAGTGGAGAAAGAATTTATAGAGATAGGTAGGCTCTGCTTCTTTTACATTATTTTTAGTTGCTATGCATATGATTGCAGCCACAGTAGGAGTCAAAGGCCAAAGGTTAAGACTTACATCTGATAAAAAGTGCTAGTAATGCCAGGATGTTGTTTTCATGGCAAATATACCTTGGTACCAGTATGGAGCTAGGGAAAGGAGTAGAGGTGAATAACATGGATAAGGCATTTGGGTGGAACACGGGCTTTCAGGATGCATTGGGCTAATTGCAAGGAATAGACATGAGATGGCTGAAATAGAAATCACAGAGTACAACACTGAAGTCAAACCACCAAACAGTTTTTTTCCCTAGGCTGTATATGTGTTCATGTGTCTGTAGGACAGAGAATAAAACCTTCAGGGAATCAACAATTCACAGCTCAGTTCACACAAAAAAAGTTTTTTATGCCCTCATTGTGATTTTCTAAATCAAGCGGGAAGTACCCAACAACGTGACATTAAATTGACAGAGGTGTATTCAGACACTGTACTTTCCTTTTCTTTATTTCTCCACAAATATTATCAGTGCTAGAACATGCCCCTTAAAATAAGCCAGTAATCAGACTTTAAAAAAAAACTTTTTTATGGACAGGGATAGGGTAGGAAGCAGACATGAGAAAAAAGAAAATATGAGACCTTAAGCTTCTTTCTATGTCAAAACCAACAATTGGAGATTTTTTTTAAAAGAAAGTTTTTAGTAATCATAGCTGAAGTCTTCTGAATATTGGAAAATGTGTCATATATTTACCAGATTTACATCTGCCCCATACATGGGTATTTTTTTTTTTCTGCGATTTTGGTGTTGGTGGAAAGGACCAATCCTTTTTTTGATAATTAGGAAAGCTGGCATGAATGGACATATGTGCTAAGATGTTTGGAGTTCAGTGACAGGATAGCAAGAATTAAAGACATTCTCTACTACTATGACATAGTCAAGATATTTAAATACATAAATATGCAGTAAAGAATAATTGAGACATTCTTAAAATTTTAAAGAAGTAGTAAAAAAGTTTTCCTATACTGAATTTCAAGATTTTTTAATCAAATTAGAGCAACTAAGAGATTATGTTCTTTTGTGAAAGAACTGATAAACAGACAATTAGATAAAAATAGGAAATCCAGAAATATATGCACACATATAATGAACTTGATATATGACAAAGATGTCACTGCAGAGTAGTTGTGAAAGACATATTCATTGTATTCAATAAGGGATACTTAGTTGATTAAATATTCACACAGAAAAAAATGAAACTTGACCAACACTTCCCACCATACGCACACTATGAATATCCTGTGCATAAATCCGGAGGGATGAAGATCGAACGCTGAAGGGAAAAACAATAAAACTTCCAGAGGCCAACATAAAAGAATACCTTTGATGATATCTGGGTTGGAAAAGGCTTTTTAGGACATAAAAATAATTAAGAGGAAAACATTGATAAATCGGGCTACATTAAAATTACAAACTTCATATAAGACCCTAGCAAGAGAGAGAAAATGCTGTTCATAAAATGGAAAAAGACAGCATATGAAAAGATGGTCAACTTCATTAATCATGAGGAAAATGCAAATTAAAATCCCAATGAAATATCAGTACCCATTCACCAGAAAGGATAAAAATAAAAGGACTCACAATAGGAAGTATTTGAGAGAAAATGGAACAGTGGAAACACTCTACATGCTGCTGATGAGCACATAAATTGGTACAAAGATTTTAGACAACACTCAGGCATTGTTTACAAACACGACGATACATAAACCCTATGACACAGCGATTCTGCACCTAAGTATATATCCAACCCAAAAGTAAACACATTTCAGGAGAGAAGTGCAAGACTGTTCATAGTAGTACTATTTGAAAAAGAAAAAACTTACATATCCTTCAGCAATAGAAAGGAGATAATAATTACGGTATATGATGGGATACTGAAAAGCGATGGTAATGAACAACCCACAGAAACAGCATGGGTGAATACAAAAAACAAAGTGAGCTAGAGAAACCATACACAAAAGAATATACGATTCCACTTATGTAAAATTTAAAAAGCAAGTGTAAACTAAGTTATAGTGGTTTGTGATTTATACTATGTGATAAAGATATAAAGAAATGCAAGGAAATGATTACCAATGAAGTCAGGAAAGTGGTTATTTTGAGGGACAAGGAAGTAGGAGGGAGTATGATTGGGAAAGGACACAATGGTTATTTCTGGTTGCTATCAGCATTCTATTTCTTGACCTAGATGGTAATAAATAATTGGCTCTACATTTTTATTTCATAAACTTTTCTCTTTAAGATAACAAAAGTATTAACATTGTTCAAACTTTAGTGTTCACAGTAATACATGGGTCACCATTGTCAAAGAATATAAATATTATATATACACTAATAACTCTGTATCTATGAAGTTGTTTTTAACCACTGAAGACAGAAGACTTGAGTAAATATATTCATAACCACTGGTGTACTGTATTCCATCCCTGCCTTCTTTTTTAAGGGGCTTTGCTTCTTTCTCTCCTTCATCATCATTTTTTCCTCTCCAGTGGGTTAGTCCCCTGAGCAATATAAATATGCAATACTCTCCATCTTATTAAAAAAACACACACACAAAGAAACTGACATTACCCTCTGATAATCTTTTGTTTTCTCTTTCACTTCAAGGCAAAACTCTGAAAAGAGTTGTCGAAACTTGCTGTTTCCTCTTTTCCTCCTGCTCAGCCTTACACCAGTTCCAATAATGCTTTCACCACTACTGCACTAAGAGCGCTCTTCTCATTTCACCAAGGACCCTCATATTGTTGAATACAATTTCTCCATCTTCAGTCATTTCTGTTCAACCTATTAACTACATTAGATTCAGCTGGTTGATAACACCTTCTTCCTTGAAACACGTCTTCACTTGTCCTCTCAGATACCACTCACTCCTGGTTCTCCTCCTACCTAACAGGCTTTACATCTTTCTCAGGGTCTTCTGGATTGTCTTTATATTCTGAACCTTTACACACACACACTAGAAAGTTCTACAAAAGTAGGGACCTTACCTTTTTTTTTTCTTCACCATGTCTCTATGAATCTTTGATGAATGAATGAATGGACCACAATACAAACTACTGTGCCGATGTATTCCCTCTTTTAAGCTTTCTTTAAATTTATGAGTGATCACCTAATGTAACAAGTTGTTTGTTTGTTTTGTTTTAGTTTTTAGTTATAATTAGCCTAGGGAACATTGTTGTTTCAACATTGGGCCAAGAAATGGTCTTATCATGTTAATTTAATCCTCAACTCCCTTCTCATTGAAAATTATAGATTCTATTTTAATCTCCTCTCCATTATACTCTCATGATGAATCAAGGTAAAAATTCAAAGAACTGCATTAATAATAAGTTTAAACACTGAAAACACTTTATGACCTCCACCTGGTCCACCATTTATCCCATGTTTTTCACTGCCTTTAAAATCTTTGTTTTAAGTGCCTTTAAAGTTTCCCTTGAGGTCAAAGAACGTTTATTACCCTTAACTTGGCCTAGTCCTATTTATTGGCAGGAATCCAGAAAGGAAGGAGAAGAATGAGTAGATTGTCTATTTTGAGAAATTAGCTTTGACTTTTCCCATACAAAATCATAACCATCAATGTACCAAATATTTATTGAGCACCGACAGGGTCCCAGATACTTACTGAGAGCTAAAGAAACAAAGACTAAAAAAGATTTCCTACCTTCAAGTACATCACAGCCTAGTAAGGGAACGTTTATTTTTTAATTGAGTTAGAGCAACATTAATTAATTACGGATTTAACAATCTGTTCTGTTAGAAAATATTCATAACTTGAAAGAGACAAAAGAAATTATTAGGTGTTCTTTCAGCGAACTGCTGGGCTTGACTGTATGGAGTGGGCTATTTCACAACTTCATGAGAGCAGAGGTTAACTGATAGATTTTGCTCAGTGGAGATGCAAATAATTCTTGTTTGGTGGAAAAATAACTCTGAAAGTTTATTTCTCTTTGAGAGATTAACCAGTTTCATAATCTATATCCTTTCTCACCATTCTTTTATATCAAATAGCCCATATATCTGTAACAGTTAAGTGCTGTACCCAGCTTAGACTGGCTCATGAGAACCAACTGTCTAGTTTGCAGGAATCTTGAAAACTATTGACTTTACATTGGTAGCTTAAAATCAGCCGTAGTGGCAGTACTTGCACTACAAAAACTGGCAGATACTATAAATCAGGACTTTTATTTGATTGTTTTCACGAAAGCCCGTTGAACTAGTTTTAAGATCTTACTGGTTCCCTCATTAATCGATGAGTTAAATAAGATTGATGAGTTAAATAAAGTTTTTGACATATGTTTATTTTATGCCTTTATAATAGCCATGGTTTTTAACATCTAGAAAATTGTATCTTAAAAGTTGATGCCAATTGCCTTTCTCAGGCACTGTTTAGCCATCATTCTATTATGTGATTGAAGAAACTTGATTTTTATAGTCACTGGATCAAATATAGAGTTAGCTCAATGCTGCCTGCTTGATGAAGACAAGCTAAAAGGTTACAACTGTAACAATTCACCTTAATCAAAGGGAAAGAATAGATAAAATAGTGTACAATTCTTATACTTGAACGTCCTAAATGCACCAACTTGACTACATAGTAATGTTTCATTCCCTTTTAATGTGTGGGTTGATTGGTAGGAAATTACCATTTTCAGTATGTTCCAGATATTTCTGAGGATTTCATTCACTAGTTCAACTGAGTCTCTGAATATGTAAATTCAAATCTTCCCTCCTCAGAAGAGAAATAACTACTTAAATGTTAAAGAGTTCTGTTTGTTTCCTACACAAAGGTTTAAAAAACTCTTCTAGTCTAGGCTGAGTTGAAGTGAAGCTGATGATTCACTTTGATTTTTACAAAACATCACTTTGAAGCAATTTTAATAATATTACTTTGGACAATTAAAAATGTCTTGTGAGATAATCAGATATAGATATTATTACTCTTACCCTACAGAGAAGAAAACAAAAGCCCAGGACCTTATCTTGACAAATTCTACATACTCTACCGGGCAATTCTGAAGTGACTTGGCTGTGGCATTCTCTACAGAATATAGAAAATAAAATAGAGACTGTTTTAGGTAATAGAAAATAGTTTTATAGCACTAAGTAGAAAAGTATGCCAACACATGGAATGTCATAATCACAAAACCAAGATTGAAGCTAAAGTTAGGTACTTAAATTGTTTTATTTTCTGTGCGTTTTCAACTAACAACTCATAATTTCCAAATCTGGCAAGCAGAGAGAACATTAGGAGATTCAAGATGGTTAGCTCATGTATTTAGATTTTTAATTGGTAGGTTTTGCCATGGAGCAAGTTCTCGGCTCTAGACAGAAGTATCGATGTTCTTCAGCAATAGTAAATCAGGTGCATGGATTTCTTTATCGTTTGGACATTTGGAAGCAATTCTCTTTTCTTTTTTCATTGTAAGATTTTGCTGATGTTTTCACCTCACCAGTTGAATTTTGTTTTAAATCACCATTGTGTTTTTCACAGTTGGATGTTAACTGTGGCTTTTGAAATAACTGTCTAATGAAGCTGAGTCATTTCAAAGCTTTTCATTGAGTAAAAATATGCTTTCCGGTAGCTAAGGTAATTTCAGGGAAGTTTTTTGATGAGGACTTTGCTGTTTGGGATTATACAACGTTTCTGAGGAAAAAAAAAAAAAAAGGCTCCGTGAAGGTAAATTTGGCTAAAGTGTCCTTCGTGCTTCACTTTGCACATGGAAACGACAGTTGTGGTCAGGCCCAGCTTCACAGGCAGCCCTGAATAAAAGAATTGTTTTTGGAATGAATTTGTATCAATTTGAACATCCAATCAAAATACAGAATGCAATAAATCACAAGGATCATTATTCTCTTTATTTTCTCATGAAAATGCAAATACAATTTAATTTACAACATGGCTGCTTAGATTTCTGTCACTCTTTTGATTGGCTTAAGGGAAGAAGTGAAGTAGGAAATGAAACTTTGGTCTGATCGTGTGGATCAAAAATAAAGGCCTCAAAGCAAAGTTCTATTTTACTTGAGGAAAATAGTAAAAAATCAGGGTACCTTTGTATTTTTGGTCACTTAGCTGTGTTGAACTATATTTCCCAGAATTCCTTTCCTTACTATGTTTCCAGTTAGGATGGTCCCTGAGAGAGATTACTGGCAGATTTCGAGAGAAAAAGGGAAGAAGCACTTTGTAGTTCAAATGTTTTGTTACTAATGTGTTCACTCATCTCACTGGTGTGAAGCGCAGCCAAGCCTGCAACTGCTGTCTTCCCTACATTCTCCAGTTTCTCTAACTCCTGGTCCTTATGTGTGTGTTCAGTTCTGTGAGGAAGGGTCTGGCTTTTGCAAAACACCTGTATCACTAACACAAGTGCAACAAGAATTGACATGGTGAAATCTCAGCCCTTTCTTGTGGAGTTTGAGCTCATGCTTTTGAGTTCCAGTTTGCTTTTGGTCTCCCCAACCTTACATTTATCTTCCATTCCCAAATGCTTGCTCTGAAGACTCTAAGCTCCAGCACCAGGTATGAAGAAAATAACCTTGCAGATACTGCTCACCAGCTACATAAGGCCAAATCCCAAATAAATATATTCTAGTATTTATGCTTTTCTGATTGAACCCTGAATGGTCCAATGTTCCTTCAGAAATATGATAGGTGTTTGAATAGTGGAATAAGTGCCAATACAAGGTTTTTAACATAATTATCAAAAATATGAGCTACATGTCAACAACAGTTGCCCATATCCCTAACTGAATCCTATTCACACACATGTAACAGACAAGCTGGGAGAACATGCAACACCAGGTGCTCTGAGGGGAATACCAGTAGATCTCAGATAAGGAAAAGTTATCCATTCTGTACCTGTGCAAAGAGAAGTTTTGGATAGAGTTGACCCTGTTAAATATGATAAGATGAAAAGAAATAATCATGAGAGAAATGATAACTATGTGAATGATAGAAATGATAACTATGTAAAAATGTAGGTGAAGAAGAATAGAGGGAAGAAACTCAATTATATAAGCAATCCAATATGGAGAAAAGGAGATAATATTCCATAAATACTTTTTTACACAGAAAAAATTAAAAAGAAAATTAAATCAACGAAACAGAATGAGACATTATACCACCAGAATGTGATGAATAGTGCAGAGCTTTCAGTCAATTAAAAATAAAACAGTACTACAAAACTGATATGTAAATTAGAGTAATCAAGAAACAGCACAGTCATGCCTGAAACCTAATTGCAAGGATAGACAGAAAGTTCAAGATAGTCACAATCAGGGCAGAAGAAAATAACAATGATAAAATTCCATTTAAAAAAAGAAAACAGATATAGTCAAATGGGTAATAATAACAGAGCTTAAGAGTATTTAATGAACATAAGAAGATTAAATAATAATGGTATAGAAAGTGATACAACAAGGTAACAATATTTTCCTGAAATAAAGGAAGGACTAGATATGAAGATTAAAAAAACATCTCCAGAAAATACTGGGGCATATCTTTGTGAAACTGGTGAACTTCCAGAATAAATAAGCATTCAGGTGTAGACAGAAATATCAGAGTATCAACAAGGATTTTCAGATTCTGCCTGGTGGAAGACTTCTTCACAGCAACACTCAGCCATAACAGACTAGAGTAACATCTACAGAGTTCTGAGGGGAGGCAAGAGTGATCCAATATATTATCAGAGTCTCAAGTTTGACAAACAGTTGATAAACAAAATATGTGACACATACAAATGGTTTAATCACGAAAGCTTAATAACAGGATATTTACAGAAGTATGAGGATGGTTAAAGTGACCAACTAGGAAAAAGAAGTCATTCAGAGACTAGCAACAATAGGAAGCCATTGCTACCTCTAGACTTGACAGGGCAAAAAGGAAACAGTGAAACTTAATCCAATGAGAGGGACCACCTGATAGGATCTATGACCATAGAAGAACACAGCCGCTTTAAAAGCCCTAATTAGCAGAGGGGTAGCAGGAGGGGCTGGAAACAAAGATCGCAACTGCTCTCACTTTTTGCCTGCTAGCCTTTGTCTGCTACCTCTTATTTGACAAACCCAACCAAAATCCCTGAAGCAAGATGCTTGAGTATTGCAGTGTACAGAGGACTGCCTTCAGGGCACATGTCAGGGTAGATAAAGGTAGAGAATGGATGTCGGGGAATGGGAGCAAAAAGAGAATAACCAGGAAAACCAAGAATTTTATAACTAGCCAAAGTGTCTTTCAAGTATAACAGTAATACAGTTTCAAAAATCCCAAACTAAGGGACTATAGTATGAATGAGCCTGTCTGTAATATAATAATAACAACAGGTACTTGATGATAAAATATGACCAAACACAGGATAAGTCAACATAAATAATTCTGGAAAACGTAAACTACTGTAAACACTTCAAGTGATCATTAACTTCTCCACAGCGATACTTGATACCTTTCATTCTCTCCGGGAAATTCCCAGCTTTTTTCTTTCAATTCTGAAATCTGTGTTTGTCCCTCACTTCTATGGTTTTTCCAGGATTGATTTTGAGTAAGCAAATCTACATCCTGGGATTAATTCCCTATCTTTATAAGACCTGGAAGTTCGAAACTTGTTGCTTGAATATTTCACATGATTGTGCGTTAATTTTAAAATAGAGGCTAACATATATGCTAGAAGAACTATCAAGGAGATATTGTGATAAATAGCACATTACCTGAGAGAAACAAATGCTTCTAACTTTTTAGACTTTAATATAATCACCATCTTTTTATATAGAAAAATATCTGAACCTGAGCAGACTTCTCTCAGTTGATCTATACTACATTTAAACTAGAGGATGATTGGGTAATCTGGCCTCAATCTTTAGTTACTTGCCAATTTGAGATTTAGGTAGCTCTGGGATTAGGAATTGTAGGGACCTTAGATAATAAAGTCCTGCAGTGCATTTGAATGAATTTATTCAACAGGAAAATTTCAGTTACATTCTTAGAATTTAATAAGTCTAAAACTGTGGGGGGGTTTTAAGTCTTTTTATTTTATTTTATTATTTTTTATTAAGGTATTACTGATATACACACTCTTTGGGTAAATTCCAAGGAGTAGAATTCCTGGGTCAAATGGTATTTCTATTTTTAGTTTTTTGAGGAACTTCCATATTGCTTTCCACAATGGTTGAACTAGCTTACATTCCCACCAGCAGTGTAGGAGGGTTCCCCTTTCTCCACATCCTCACCAGCATTTGTTGTTCGTAGTCTTTTGGATGGTGGCCATCCTTACTGGTATGAAGTGATATCTCACTGTGGTTTTAATTTGCATTTCCCTGATGATTAAAGATGTGGAGCATCTTTTTATATGTCTGTTGGCCATCTGAATTTCTTCTTTGGAGAACTGTCTCTTCATATCCTCTGCCCATTTTTTAATCGGGTTATTTGCTTTTTGGGTATTGAAGCATGTAAGTTCTTTATATATTTTGGATGTTAACCCCTTGCCAGATATGTCATTTACAAATATATTCTCTGATACTGTAGGATGCCTTTTTGTTCTGTTGATGGTGTTCTTTGCCATAGAGAAGCTTTTTAGTTTTATGTAGTTTTTTTAAGTCTTTTATCCAATATTTTTAGTTGATTTCACTATGAAGGCTTGCAGATACCTAGATGGGCAAATCATAGAACTAGAAGAGTTCAGCTATTTTGTTTTTCAATCAAGAGGTCTTAGACAAACATGAAAATTGTTCAATCTCACTAGCAACAAATAAATGGAATTTTAAGCAAAAATAAGGTACTAATCTTTATGTGACAAATTAGGAAGTTAAAAATAATAGCTTTCTGAAATGAGCTTGGAATTCACAAATATTCTTGGAAATTTAATTTGGTAAGTTGCTAACTGAATTATCTTAGGAACTTTCTAAAATCAGGAATGAATTCCCACTGGGATCTGCTTTACTTTTATAACAAAAAGTTTAATGTAATCCTAATTTAACGTATTAGTTTCAAATGTCTTACCAAGCAAGTTATGAGATAACTCAAAATGTAGACTTTAAAGAGGAATATCTAGGAAATGGTTGCACAACTCTAAAAATTCTTCACCATCAAGAAGATATTAAAAGGGTCAGGAATTGGTTGGTTGTGGATCTGAAAAGAAATTTATTTGGAGAGAACTGATAATATATATGAATTCCCCACTGACCACACATACACATACTTACATACACACAGGGGTTAGGGATGGGTAGAGCAATCCTTCCCTCAAGTCTGGAGATGTGGATGGTAATAGGACCACTCTGTGAGTCTGACAACTTCTAGAATTTGGAAAGGACAGTGACTGGTATCTGAGTTTTTTCAGGCAAAAGAGGGAGCAGATAGACTGCCAAGCAGTGCGGAGTGAAGGGGAGATGCCATTTTGGGTGCTTGTACTTCTGGGATGGATTTGAACAAAATATGCACTAGTGTTTTCTGTGGACAAGATGTGGGCCAGGTGGGGGAGATAACCAGCTTGGAGTTATTTTGACTTCTACCCAAGGAGACTACTGAGGTGTGCTATAGGAATACAACTGAGAAAGTCTGTGTGGGATAGGCAACTGGAGAACCAGAGCCTCTAAGTGAAGCATCTGCCAAAGAAATAAAATATATCAAGACAACTGAGTTGTAGTTGGAGGATCCTAGTAGGAGAGTTTTCAAACACCAATGAGGCATATCTGAGGGAAAGGGCAGTTTTTCTGACACTTTCATAAAGCCAAAAAAATATTACAACAGTATCAGTCAAACCAGAGTTTTCTGTTCCCCTTCTCTCTTCCCTATGTGCATGAACCCAAATGGTCCTTAAGAATTACTGGCAAGTCAGGAGAAAGGGAGTAAATGAAATAAGGAAGCTCGAAATTCTAGTGCCTGAAATAAAGTAGTGATTCTCTACAGACTACAGTTGGGAAAGGGATAAGAGAAGTATGCATTCAAACAAAGATAGGTGTGTGATTAATATATCATAATTTCTAAGTCAAAGATGTAATTTTACACAGGATCATCTATTAGCCAAGAGAGACTAGAAAATCACAGGGCTGTCAGAGTCTTTTATCTATAGAAATGGAAAGAAATTTCCAGAGAAAAAAATTTTAAGTGACAGTAGGAAATTATTATTATAAGCATTCTTGAGCTTTTATAGATAACAAATAGAATATTACACAAATAAGAAGGCACTGTTCTGTAAATTTTTATAAAATGATTACACCCTTGATTCGCATCCATACCAAGACTTATGACCAGAATCCCCAAGTTCCCCCTCTTGCCACCTTTGAATCACTTCTATCAAATGTAACCCTAAGCGAACTTCCAACATCATGAACAAGTTTTACCTATTTTTGAACTTTATATAAGTGGCATCGAAAGTATGTCCTCATTTGTGTCTGACTTCATTCACTCAACACTATGAGATCCTTTCATATTTTTGCATACAGTTTTAGTTTTCATTCTCATTTCTAAATAGTATTCTTCAACATTGAGTGTTGGCATAATACAGCCCATGAGCCAATCTGGCTTACCATCTATTTGTATGACCTACAAGATAAAACTGGTTTTTACATTTTAAATGATGAAAATAATCAAGAGAAGAACACAGTTTCAGGATACATGAAAATCTTATGAAACAGGAATTTTTAATGCCAATTTATAAAGTTCTATTGGAATATAACAGGTTAATCTGTTTATGTATTGTCTATGGCTGTTCTCATGCCACCGTTTTCAGTGGCAGTGTAGAGTTGTGACAGAAAACGTATTGCCTACAAAACTAAAATATTTACTATCTGGCCCTCTATAGAAAAAGTTTGCCAACCTCTGGTCTATGTGAACATACCGCACTTTACTTATTTCAGTGTTGAAAAGCATCTGGGTAATTTCCTCTTTGGAGATATTGCTAATAATGTTGCTATGAACACTCTTATGCATTTCCTTTGTGAACATATGTGTGCACTTCTATTGCATATATTATACTTAGCAATGGAATTGCTGTATTTTAAGGACAAACTGCCAACAGTATTCCAAAGAAATTATACTAATTTATACTCCATCTGGTAGTGTTTGGAAGTCTGGTTGTTTCATACCCTTTCCAATATTTGGGAATATATCTTATTTCTATTCATTCTGGTGAGTTTTTAGTAGCACATTTAATTTTTTGTCTTCCTCAGGAACACTCCCATATATCCGATGCAACTGTCAGCACCATCATTTTTAACAGAAACACATTTATATTTTTGTGTATTGACTTTGTGACCAGCAACTTACTAAATTCATTTATTAATTCCAAGAATTTGTAACTCCTATTGGATTTTCTGCCAATGCTATCATGTCTTCTGCAAATAATCACAATTTTATTTATTCTTTTCTAATTCATGTGCCTTTTCCTCTATTTCTTACTGTTTTTGTTGTTTGATGCTTGTTTGATTGCATCTTCCAGGACCTGCAGTACCATGCCAAGCAGAACTGGTGATAGCTGACAGAACCCTTGTCTCATCATAATCTTAGAGGAAAACTTTTCAATATTTCACCATTAAATATAATTTTTCCTTTGTTTTCACACTCATTCTTAAATTGAGGATGTTTTCTTCTATTTATAGTTTATTAAGGGATTTGTGTGTGTGTGTGTTTTAAGCCATGAACAAGTGTTGAATTTCATCCAATGCTTTTCTGTATCTAGTACAATGTTCATGGTTTTTTTTCTCTTTTAATGTAATGAAGTACATTGATTGAATTTTAAATGGTAAACCATCCTTACAGTAATATACCCCACTTGGTTGTAAAGTATTCTTTTCTTTAATGTATTGCTGGATTAGATTTATTGATTGCCAGGAACTGGGAAGGGTCTAAGAGTTTACCTCACTAAACTTATTAAACTTAATATGCTAGGCCTGCCATAGTTTCATAAGTACCCATAAATATATAGGAGATACCACAGTCGAAGGAAATGAAGCTATTTATTCACAGTAATAGCAGTAGTCAGAGTACCATAGTTCATGTTGGTGCCCTGATCCCTAATTCACACAGGGCAATTCAAAGAGGGCCCAACAATGCACAGAAACATGCACATGCAGTGGGTTGCATTACCAAAAAAAAAATGCCATGCATTTTGAGAATCCAAATATAATGAGAAGTAAGCAGGTTGCCCTCTGCTCTGACTAGAAATATTATCTCTATCTTTTAATACTGTTCACTGTACAAACATTCTTGAAATGTTAGTCTGCTTGGGCTGCCATAACAAAATACTTCAGGTTAGGTGGCTTAAACAACAGAAATTTATTTTCTCATAGTTCTGGAGGCTGGAAGTCCAAGATCAAAATGCCAGCAGAATTGATGTCTGGCGAGGGCTCTGTTCTTGGCTCGCAGAAGGCCGTTTCCTCATATGACCTTCTCTCTGTGTGTGCAGGAAAGACAGAAATCTCTGCTGTTTCTTCCTCTTCTTTTAAGGAGACCAGTCCTATCAGGTTAGGGTTCCATTCCCCTTATGATTTCATCTAACCTTAATTACTTCCTTACAATTCAATTCAGATACAGTCTTCTCCAAATACAGTCACATTGCTGGTTAGGACTTTAACACATGAAGTTTGGAAGACACAATCCAGTCAGTAACAGCATCAAAAAAAATAAAAAGAAAATAGAGGGCAACTGGTGCTTCATGCATGAGATGTGCAGCAATGGAAGAGAGGTGTGGAAAATTGTCTCCCAACAACATTTATCCCTTGCTTCTATACCTTCCTGGCTTTTGATGAATTTTTCTATGAATACAGCACTATGATAAATCTGACAGAGGTTGGAGCCAGATATTCTCAACTTATCTCATTTAACATTTAACTAAGGGTCCTACTAACAGGACTTCAGGCAGCAGAATGAGGCCAACTGAAATATTCACCTCAATAATGCTCCCCAGATTCCCAGACCCAAGCAGGTGAACACATTTCATAAACCATTAGGGTCTAGTTTAGAAAACCAGATGGTCCACTCCTTAAATATCTGAATCGAACTTCCCTTTGACGAGAGGTATGACTCCAGGTATACGTGGATGTATTAGTTATTACACAAGCTCTGCCTTGGCTTGCAAGGATGATATCTAGGACAATTTTATCATCCATAAAATCCCTAGCTAGTGAGACTCCAGGGCTGAAGTCTGGTATTAATTACTTCAGATAAAGTCAGAGACAAGTCTCATACCAAATATTTTAAACATTTGAGTGTCATCATAGGGATAACTGCCTGAAAAAATTAATGAACCATATATCCCCCCAGAAAGCTCTCCCAATTCGCTAAGGTTAGCCTCATAAGAGAGATTTCCACAATCATATGAGGGACGCATGATCTACTGGTGTTTCTTCAAATATTCAAAGGCTCCTTATGACCATTCCTAAGGTATAAATCCTTGTGTTTAGGGAAATGATACAAATTAATGCCCAGCTTCCATATAAATTTAGCTCTTGGAGTATGGCTCATGCCTCTGGCAATAAAGTGTTGTTTACGATTCTTGGGGCACCTCAAGTGCCATCCTCCCATCCAGATGGTAGACCTTAGGTTTCCCACTTCAGTTCGAATAATTGAATCTAACCCTTGTTTTGGGTGGACGTCTAGGGTGGTTGCCCCATCTCGTCTTGTTTGCCCACCCAATCCATTGTGTAGGCTTGTCTGTCCCACAAGATGACTGAGCGATGGCGATCAGAGGGGACGGGGAAGACATCCAAACGTGTTGACAGATTTTATGCAGAAGAGGTACAGGGCCTGATGGATCCTGTTTCTGACAGACTTCTCCATAAGGTTAAGGTAAATGGTAATCAAGTTGTGTTTAAACTATCTGGCAGGAGCTGGCAGACCCAGCTGTTTGTTAAATTTAAAATGATAGCAAAGTTTAGGAGAAATACACCTGGGGCATTTTCCTTCAAGGGAAATGTTCCAGGGGTGTCTCTAAAAGAAAAAACAGTAATGTCCCTCTCCCTCCCAAACTTGCCAGAACCTAAGGCTTTCTTGCCCCAGGTACCAGTACTGTTCTTCCACCTCTTCCCCAAACTGATATACTCTTTTCCAGTAGTTACAAATTCATTATTTTCCCAGTCAGTCCGTATTTGCATGCCCCATTCCCTCCATCTAAAAGGGTTAAAGACAAGAGAGAAAGGGCCTCCTTTAGTGAAACTTAGAGATAAGTTATCTCTGATTTCCCAAGCTGTAAGGAAACCTGCCCTTTGCTCTAGAGAGATCCTACATGTATCTTCCAAAGCTGGCTATTTGTTCTACAAGCATCCTTAAAAAATAGTTGAGAATAAAACTTCCCAATTAATATTTCACTGACAGGATATGCAGAAACATGAGACCCATGAAGAATTTTTTCCCAACATTAATGTTTTATTTAGAAGTTTTTCTTCAATGCTTATGGGAAGGGTAGTTCTGTAATTTTCTTTTCTTGTAAAGTCTCTGTCAGATTTTTGGTATCAGGGTTTTTCCAGCCTCATAAAATAAGTTGGGAAATGTTCTTTCCATTTGTATTTTCTGGAAGAAGTGGAGAGATTTATGTTATTAACTTTCTTCAACATTTTGATGAATTTGCCAGTGAAATCACCTATATCCTGGTTTTCCTTGTGGGTCAGTTTTTAATAATAGCTTCAACTTCTTTAGAAAATAAACTTAAAATTTAAATTTAAGCTAATTTCTTTACTAAATAAATTTACATTTTAACTATTTAAATTTTTTCTATTTTTTTCAGTTTGATAATATTTTTCAAGAAATTTGTTCACTTTATCCAAATTCTCAAATTTACTCTTGTAAATATACTTATATATTCTTCCTTTCTTTTAAAGTCTGAAGGAACTGTAGTTTTGTTCCTCTTTTTTTTCTTTTTCTTAACCATTCTTTCAATGATTTATTGAGGACAATTTGGGGCTTCATTAATTTTTCTATGATACATTTACTTTCTGTTTTATTGGTCTGCATTATTTTTTTCCTTCAACTACCTTTAGGTTTGATTCTCCATTCTTTTTCTAGGGACATGGGAAAGAGCTTAGACCATTAATGATTAATCATTCTTATTCTCTAATATTAAATGTGAAGTTTTGAAGTTTCCTCTGAGCATCACTTTAGCTACATCCCACAAATTTTGACTCCCCATCTTCAGTATCTAGCACAAAATATCTTCTTCCCAAACTGAAACTATTTCAAAGAGTTGAAATTCCACTTAGCTCCTTCTCAGTAAGCCAGAAATTCAATGTTTGGCTTGTCACATGCCCTAGTTTAATACACACAGTATCTCTGACTTAACAATGTCTTCCCATTCAACATGTAGTCCAGAAGAAGAGACTGCTTGAGAATGAACCTCAGAGGAGAATATGTACAGTGAGTTTAAGGAATAAAATAACTAATATTCATTATAACTTTTTGACCCCTGGAATACTTACCAGTATGTTGTTTAGTTTAAATGTAACTGAAGACTTCAAGTTATCTCTTTGACATTACTTCTAACTTCCTTCTGCTTTACTCTGAAAACAAACAGATTGCGGTCCTTTGTAATTTTGAGGCTTTCCTTATGGTCCAGCATATGTTCAACTTTGGTAATCAGGAGGCTACCACTAAAACTGCTGGCCTCAAAACACACTGTTTTGTGGCTGCAGGAAAGTCATCAAGAAGCTACCGCTACCACAAAGTTCCTTCAGCAAACAGGAAGCTAGACATTAGAATGACACTAAAGAGATAACCAACATCTCCATGGCCATCCAGGCCACCACCAACGGCCAGGACCAGAAAGACAACATTTGTCTCATTTCCACCTTCCAAAATTCTGCACAAGAGCACTGAATTAGTGCAATATATTTTGCACCCACAACCCTAAGTGCAAGAGAATCTTGGAAATAAAGTACATTTTTTAGCTTACTGGTCTCTGTACTGCAGAAAAGCACACTACAAAAAAGATTTAAATGCATGGTGTATTCACCACAGTCTCCAACAGTACAATCCCCAAAGGTGATATTTTTCTCTTATCAGTGAAAATCATATTCTGGAGAAAGGGTACATGGATCCTGAGATAACTTAAGAAGAGCAGGTATAAACAGTCAAGCTTGTTAATTTTCCTCTCCTTCCTGAGAAAGTATTTTTAAAATCTTTCTATAAACTGTTATCAAGTTTCTAGTACCATCAAAGGGAATTGATTAAGCAAATAGTAATATAGATCAAGAACCTTAAAATAGTCACATACTTTGACCCATTAATTCCACTGCTAAAATATGAAATAAAGAAATAATTATAAAGAGTTATGGATGTAAAGAAGTGTTTCTAACTGCATTATGTATAATAGTGAAAAAAAATTAAACATCCAATTGTTTTAAATTAGGAAAATGGCTAAGAAAATTGGAAGAAAAGCGTATGAGCATATATTATTATATAATGAACATATATTGAAATGTTTATTAAATAATTATGAATAAAAAGTCTATAAAATTTTATGCACAGCATGATTTAAACTATTTAAAATAAGTACAGAAGAAACAAGAAAGTTAAGAAAAATAAGCCAAAATACTGGCTAAAATAGTAGATTATGGGTGGTTTTAAAAAATTCTTTTACTTCTTTATACTTTTTATTAACTTCCTAAATTTACTATAGAAAAACATGGATTTATTTTGGAACAAAAAATAAAGAGAGATTTTATTCTAATAGGAGAATCTGATATTTGGAGGAAACAAGATTTTTTGAATTATTGAAATTAGATGAACCAAAGCAATTGGAAAGAGTTAAGATTCATTTTTACTCCCTGTGCGCACCTCTAAAGGGATGTTGTTACAGACAATTTAACAATCATTTTCAGAGGAAAGCAGGAAAAATACAGAATGTACAATATCTGTTTCAGCTAATGTTTTGCTTGATTTTCTAGGACACTGTTTAACATTCTTAGTTTTGAAATATGTAAACATTAGGAACTGTCTAGGTGCTGCTGAAAATAAGGAGAAACTTAAAAAAATCACCTAAATTTATTTTTTGTTTGTTTTTAATGAAACATTTTTTTGAGGAAATTGCAGATTTATACACAGCATAAGAAATACAGAGAGCGCTGTACACCTTTTATCCAATTTTCACCCCAAAGGTAACATCTTAACAAATTATAGTCAATGATCATGAAAAGGATGCTGACATTTATGCAGTTAAGAAGAATAGTGTTTCCTCCTCTTCTACTTTCATCACCACCACAAGGTTCCCTCATGTTACACTTTTATAGCCATGCACAATTCCCATCCTACCTTTACCTTCTCATTAATACCTGGAAAGCCACTAATTTTTTAAATTTTATAATTCTAAATTTTACCTAATTTTATTATTTCAAAAATCAAATAAATGGAATCATACAGTACATAACCTTTTGAGATTTTTTTTTCACTGAGCATAATTCTCTGGAGATTCATTTAGAATGTTGCAGCTATCCATAGTTTGCTCCTTTTTTATTGTTGAGTGGTATTCCATGACATGGATATGCCCCAGTTTGTTTAACCATTCAGGCCTCTGAATGATATCTGGGTTGTATCCAGGTTTTGATGATTATGAATAAAGCTGTTATAAAAATATGTGCATAGATTTTTGTATAAACATAAATCTTAATTTATCTCAGAGAAATGCCTAAGAGTGCAATTGCTGACTTCTATGGTATTTGAATGTTTAATTTTTTTAAGATCTGCCAGAGTTTTTAAGAATGGCTGTATCATATTAATTCCCATCAGCAATGTATGAGAGATCCAGTTTCTCTGAAATCTCAACAGCATTTTATACTGTCCATATTTTTTATTTTAGCCATTCTGTGATTTTAATTTTAATTCCCTAATTATTAATGGGTTGAACAACTTTTCATGTGTTTTTTGTCCATCTTTATATTTTATTATGTGATATGTCTCTTCATACATTTTGCCCATGCTCTAACTCAACTGTTTGATATTTTTACTGTTGAATTTTTAATAAGAGTTCTCTCTATATATTCCACATACTAATCCTTTGTCAAATATGTGGTTTGAAAATATTTTCCCTGAGTTGGCAGCATGTCTTTTCATTCATTCTTTCATAAAGCAAATTTTTAAAACATTTTGATGAAGCCCAATTTTCCAATTTTATTCTTTTAGGGGTCATGTTGTGTGTGTTGTCAATTCTAAGAACTCTTTGCCTAGACTTCATCCTGAAATTTTCTTCCTTTTCTCTAAAAGTTTTATAAATTTACAACTTAAATGGAAGTCCGTGATCCATTTTTCTTTATTTTGGCATCATTAATATACAATCACATGAGCAACACTGTGATTATTAGATTCCCCCATTATCAAGTCCCCAACACATACCCTTTTACACTCACTGTCCATCAGCATAGTAAGATGCTATGGAGTCACCAGTTGTCTTCTCTGTGCTATACTGCCTTCCCGGTCCCACCCCCAACATGTTATGTGTTGCAAATCGCAATTCCCCTTATTCCCTTTTTCCCTCCCTTCACACCCTCCCTCCCCAGTCCCTTTCCATTCTTGGGTTCTGTGAGTCTGCTACTGTTTTATTCCTTCAGTTTTCGCTTTGTTCTTATGCTCCACAGATGAGTGAAATCATATGGTACTTGTCTATCAGCGCAGTGCCTGGCTTATTTCACTGAGAATAATATTCTCTAGCTCCATTCATGTTGTTGCAAATGATAGGATTTGTTTTGTTCTTATATGAATAATATTCCATTGTGTATATGTACTACATCTCCTTTATCCATTCATCTATTGATGGACACTTAAGTTGCTTCCATTTCTTCGCTATTGTAAATAGTGCTGCGATAAACATAGGGGTGCATATGTCTTTTTGAACTTGGGATCCTGCATTCTTAGGGGAAATTCCTGGGAGTGGAATTCCTGGGTCAAATGGTATTTCTTTTTTAATTTTTGTGGAACCTCCATACTGGTTTCCACAATGGTTGAACTATTTTACATTCCCACCAGCAGTGTAGGAGCATTCCCCTTTCTCCGTGTCCTCGCCAGCATTTGTTGTTCCTTGTCTTTTCAATGTTGGCCATCCTAACTGGTGTGAGGTAATATCTCACTGTGGTTTTAATTAGCATTTCCCTGATAATTAGTGATGTGGAGCATATTTTCATGTGCCTGCTGGCCATATGAATTTCTTCTTTGGAGAAGTATCTGTTCATATGCTCCGCCCACTTTTTAATAGGGTTATTTGCTTTTTCCGTGTTGAGGCATGTGAGTTCTTTATATATTTTGGATGTTAACCACTTGTCAGATATGTCATTTACAAATATATCCTCTTCCATACTGTAAGTTGCCTTTTTGTTCTGCTGATGGTGTTCTTTGCTGTACAAAAGCTTTTTAGCATGATGTAGTCCCATTTGTTCATTTTTTATTTTGTTTCCCTTATCCAAGGAGATGCATTCAGGAAAAAGTTGCTCATGCTTATATTCAAGAGATTTTTGCCTATGTTTTCTTCTAAGAGTTTTATGGTTTCATGACTTAGATTCAGGTCTTTGATCCATTTTGAATTTACTTTTGTGTATGGGGTTAGACAGTAATCCAGTTTCATTCTCTTACATGTAGCTGTCCAGTTTTGCCAACACCAGTTGTTGAAAAGGCTGTCATTTCCCCATTGTACATCCATGACTCCTTTACCATATATTAATTGACCATATATAGTTGGGTTTATATCTGAGCTCTCTTGTCTGTTCAAATGGTCTATGGGTCTGTTCTTATGCGAGTACCGAATTGTCATGATTACTGTGGCTTTGTAGTAGAGCTTGAAGTCTGGGAGCATAATTCCCCCTGCTTTATTCTTCCTTCTCAGGATTGCTTTGGCTGTTTGGGGTCTTTTGTGGTTCCATATGCATTTTAGAACTATTTGCTCTAGTTAGTTGAAGAATGCTGTTGGTATTTTGATAGGGATTGCATCGAATCTCCAGATTGCTTTAGGCAGGATGACCATTTTGACAATATTAATTCTTCCTAGCCAAGAGCATGGGATGAATTTCCATTTATTAGTGTCCTCTAATTTCTCCCAAGAGTGTCTTGTAGTTTTCAGGGTGTAGGTCTTTCACCTCCTTGGTTAGGTTTGTTCCTAGGTATTTTATTCTTTTTGTTGCAATTGTGAATGGAATTGTTTTCCTGATTTCTCTTTCTGCTAGTTCACCATTAGTGTATAGGAATGCAACAGATTCATGTGTATTAATTTTGTACTGCAACTTTGCTGAATTCAGATATTAGATCTAGTAGTTTTGGAGTGAATTCTTCAGGGTTTTTTATGTACAATATCACCTCTTCAGCAAACAAGGACCGTTTAACTTCTTCCTTGCCAATCTGGATGCCTTTTATTTCTTTGTGTTGTCTGATTGCCTTGGCTAGGACCTCCAGAACTATGTTGAATAAAAGTAGGGAGAGTGCACACCCCTGTCTTGTTCCCAATCTTAAAGGAAAAGTTTTCAGCTTCTCACTGTTAAGTATAAGGTTGGCTGTGGGTTTGGAATATATGACCTTTATTATGTTGATGTACTTGCCCTCTATACCCATTTTGTTGAGAGTTTTTATCATTATCCATTGATTATTTAGGAGCATGTTATTAAGCCTCCATGGGTTTCTGGGCTTTGTTTTCTTTTTGTAATTTATTTCTAGTTTTATACCCTTGTGATCTGAGAAGCTGGTTGGGACAATTTCAATCTTTTTGAATTTACTGAGGCTCTTTTTGTGAGCTAGTATATGATCTATTCTTCAAAACATTCCATGTGCACTTGAGAAGAATGTGTATCCTGTTACTTTTGGATGGAGTGTTCTGTAGATGTCTGCTTCGTCGTACTGTTCTAAAACATTGTTCAGTGCCTCTGTGTCCTTATTATTTTCTGTCTAGTTGATCTGTCCTTTGTTGTGAGTGGTTTGTTGAAGTCTCCTAAAAAGAATGCATTGCATTCAATTTCCCCCTTTAATTCTATTAGTATTTGTTTCACATATGTAGGTGCTCCTGTGTTGGGTGCATAGATATTTATAATGGTTATATCCTCTTGTTGTACTGACCCCTGTATCATTATGTAATGTCCTTCTTTGTCTCTTGTTGCTTTCATTGTTTTGAAGTCTATTTTGTCTGATACCAGTACTGCAACTCCTGCTTTTTTCTCCCTATTAGTTGCATGAAATATATTTTTCCATCCCTTTACTTTCAGTCTGTGTATATCTTTGGGTTTGAAGTGAGTCTCTTGTAGGCAGTCTTTTATACACAGGTCTTGTTTTTTTCATCCATTCAGTGACTCTATGTCTTTTGATTTGTGCATTCAGACCATTTACATTTACATTCAGGGTGTTTATCAATACGTATGTACTTATGGCCAATGCAGTCTTTTTAGATTCATGGTTACCAAAGGTTCAAGTGTAATTCCCTTACTATCTAAGAGTCAAACTTAACTCACATAATATACTATTACAAACACAAGCTGACGGTTCTTTTTTCTTTTCTCCTTTTCTTCCTCCTTCATTCTTTATATATTAGGTATCATATTCTGCACTCTTTGTCTATCCCTTGATTGACTTTGGTGGTAGTTGATTTGATTTTGCATCTGCTTAGTAATTAATTGTTCTACTTTCTTTGCTGTGGTTTTATTTCCCTTGGAGACAGCTATTTAGCCTTAGGAATACTTCCATTTATAGCTGTTCCCCCAAAATGCACTACAGAGGTGGTTTATGGGAGGTAAATTCTCTCAGCTTTTGATTACCTGGAAATTGTTTAATCCCTCTTTCAAATTTAAATGATAATCTGGCCGGATAGTTTTCTTGGTTCAAGGCTCTTCTGCTTCACTGCATTAAATATATCATGCCACTCCCTTCTGGCCTGTAAGGTTTCTTTTGAGAAGTCTGATGATAGCCTGATGGGTTTTCCTTTGTATGTGATCTTTTTTCTCTCTCTAGCTGCTTTTATAAGTCTGTCCTTATCCTTGATCTTTGCTATTTTAATTATTATATGTCTTGGTGTTGTCTTCCTTGGGTCCCTTGTGTTGGGAGATCTGCACACCTCCATGGCCTGAGAGACTATCTCCTTCCCCAGACTGGGGAAGTTTCCAGCCATTACCTCCTCAAAGACACTTTCTATTCCTTGTTCTCTCCCTTCTCCTGGTAACCCTATAATGCGCATATTGTTCCATTTGAATTGGTCACACAGTTCTCTCAACATTCTTTCATTCTTAGAGATCCTGTTTTCTCTGTGTGCCTCAGCTTGTTTTCCTCTTCTCTAATTTCTATTCCATTTACCATCTCTTCAACTAAATCTAATCTGCTTTTAAATCCCTCCATTGTATGTTTCATTTCAGTTATGGAATTTCTTAATGATTGAATCTCCATCCTAAATTCACCCCTGAGTTCTTGAATATTTTTCTGTACCTCCATGAGCATGTTTATTATTTTTATTTTGAACTCTCTTTCAGGACAATTGGTGAGTTCAGTTTCATTTGGCTCTTTTTCTGGGGTTTGCAATATTTTTATTTGAACCAGTTTTCTTTGACGTTTCATATTTGTATGTGGCGCTCTCTAGTGTCCAGAAGCTCTAGTTTCTGGACCTGCTCAGCCCCTAGAGTTATGTCAGGGGTCGCAGGGGAGTGGTGCTGGTGCCTGTGGGGAGGAAAGGGCTGTTTCCCGATTCCTGGCTGCAGTGCCTGTTTGCACTGTCAGAACCAGTGGGCCAGCACACAGGTGTAAGGCTCTGTGCTTTACATCTGTAGCTGCCCTAGGCGTGGCATCCCTCTGGCTGGCCCGATGCCAGGACAGGGACTCCTGGTTTGCCAGCTGGTGCCGGTAGGCCAGGAAGAAGGCAGAGCAGGATGCTTATCACAGTGGGGAGCCTCGGAGCTGAGTAGGCAACCAGGAGGATGGAGCATCTGAAGCTCCTGAATGTTCCCAACCTGCTGGGCAGAGTGCACCCAGACGCCTTGTCCACCTATCCCTTCTCCAGCACAGGAAACTCCATGCAAATGCCGCCCCTTCAGCAGCCCTCTCACTGCAAGGAAGCCTCTCAGACCACCCACCTTTCCTTTGTCCCAGAGCAGCTGGATGTGGATCCCTGTCCTCCACAAATGGGTGCAATCTCAGTCTCTCCAAGGATTCTGCCTGTCTTAGCTTTCCAACCACACTAATCTCCAGAGCACCATACAATGTAGTTTTGTGCTCCCAAAGCAGATCTCCAGGGCTGGGTGTTCAGCAGTCCTAGGCTTCCACTCCCTCCCCGCTCCTTTTCTCTTCCTCTCACCATTGAGCTAAGGTGGGGGAAGGGCTTGGGTCCCGCTGGATCAAGGGTTTGCTAAGTTACCCTGTTTCGTGAGGTCTGCTCTGTTCTCCGGGTGTATGCATTATGGTGGAGCCTTCTTTCCTGTTGCTCTTTTAGGATTAGTTGTATTAACTATATTTTCATAACATATGTGGTTTGGGGAGGATTCTCTGTCTCACCTCTCCCGCTGCCATCTTGAATCACTCCCATGATCCATTTTGTGGTAATTTTTGTAGAAGATGCAAGATTTAGATCAAGGTTTATATTTGGTGTATGTATGCCCAATTGCTCCTATACGATTTGTTGAAAAAGTTATCTCCTCCACTGAATTGCCTTTGTACCTTTGTCAAAAATCACTTGAGCTTATTTTTGTGCACCTACTTGTGGTTCTGTGCTCTTTTCTGTTGATCTACATGTCTTTACTTCTACTACCTCCATACAGGCTTGATTACTGTAGTCTGAATTGAGTAGATGGATTCCTCTTACTTTATTCCTCTTTTTCAGAATTATATTAGCCATTCAAGTTACTTTGCCTTTCCATATAACTTTTAGAATAATCTCGTCTATATCTACAAAAAACCTTCCTGGAGTTTGAGTGAAATTATGTTAAACCTACATATCATCTTGGGGAAAATTGAAATCTTTACTATATTGAATCTTCTCATTTGTGAACATGGTAAGCCTTTCCATTTCTTTAATCCTCTTCGATTTCTTCCATCAACATTGTGTAGTTTCCATCAATGTGTAAATTTCCATTGTGTCTTACACGTTGTTAGATTTATACGATATTATAATTTTCTGTCAATGGTATTGTTTACAATTTCAGTGCCCACGTTTTTATTGCTAGTATACAGAAATGCCATTGATTTTTTGTTTATTTATCATGTACCCTACAACATTACTGTAGTAACTTACTAGTTTTTTGTAGATTCCTTGGGATTTTCTATATAGATAACTATGCCACCTAAAAATAGAAATGGCTTTTATTTCTTCATTTATATTCTGTGTGCTTTTTATTTCCTTTAATTGCTAAATGACACTAGCTAGAAGCTCTAGTGCTTTTGAATAAGACTGGTAATAATGGACATTATTTTGTGCCTGATCTTAGGAAGAAACATTATCTTTTATCATTAAATATAAAGTTAAACATAGGTTTTTTATAGATGCTCTTTATCAAGTTTAGTAAGTTCCCCTCTATTCCTATTTTTCTGATTTTTCACCATGAATATATGTTGGATTTTGTCACATTCATTTTCTGCACCAATTGATATGATCATGTGATATTTTTTCTCCTTTAGCCTGTTAATATGATAGATTACATTAACTGATTTTCAAATATTGGAACAACCTTGCATCCCTGGAGTTAACTCCACTTGGGCATGGTATATAATTTACACACACACACACACACACACACATACATATTGAATTCCACCTGCTAACGTTTTTTTTAAGTATTTTTTCATTTATATACATGAGAATGCTCAGTCTATAGTTTTATTCTTTTTGTACTGTCTTCATCTAGTTTTGATATTAGGATAATACTAGCCTCATAAAATGATTTTTTATTTTATGAAAGTGCACCATCTTATTCATAAAAGGGCTCCATCTTATTCTGTTTTTTAGAATCATTCTATTTTTTCATTTTATGAAGGTGCTCCATCTTATTCATAAAAATTCTCCATCTTACTCTGATTTTTGGGAGAGGCTGTGTAGAATTGGTGTTAATTATTCATTAACTATTTGGTACAACTTTCCCAGAAACCATTTGGGCCTGGAGATTTTGTTATGGAAGTTTTTAAATTATGAACTCAATTTCAATATTAGTTATGGAGTTATCCAAATTATTTTATATCGAGTTGTGACAGTTCTGCATATTTTGAGGACGTGGTCCATTTTCACCTAAGTTGTAAAATTACACCAAATTCATGTATGTAGAGTTGCTTACAGAATTCTCGTACTATCCTGATATTCCACATCTCATTCCTGACTTGGTAAGTTCTCTTCTCTCTTTATGCTCCTTTTTCTTTTGCCTCTCTTATCATTTCTACTTCCAGTGCACACCTCTAAAAGGATGTTATTTTAGAAAATTTAACAATTAGTTTCAGAGGAAGCAAGACAATTAGAGAATGAACAATATCTCATTCAGCTGATCACTCAATTTCCCAGGAGTCTAGTTTAACATTTTTACTTTTAAAATATTTAAACCATAGAAACTTGGCAGTTTCTCTTGTTGAAAAGAAGGATAAACTTATTAAAATGCCCTAATACTATTTCATTTTAACTACCAAATTAAAATTTTCTTCAATCTCACTTGAGTCGTTAAGGGATCCTAAAGAAAATGGCAAAGAACACATGACAGGATTTCCCTGTCACTCAACTCTGTCATTTATATCCTAGTTGAAATGAGAAAAATTCTGTGGGCATACACAGGGCCTCAACTTAATCCTATATCATTTGAGAGGCCTATCTTACCTTTCTTTTTTTTTTTTTGCACACTTTTCTTTATTTTATTTTGGCATCGTTAATTATTACATGAGCAACATTATGGTTACTAGACACCCCACATAATCAGGTCCCCCCCACATACTTCATTACAGTCACTGTCCATCAGCATAGTGAGATGCTATAGGATCACTACTTCTCTGAGTTGTACAGCCCTCCCCGTGCCCCCCTTTACATTATGTTTGCTAATCGTAATGCCCCTTTTCCCCCCTCATCCCTCCCTTCCCACCCATCCTCCCCAGTCTCCTTCCCTTTGGTAACTGTTAGTCTATTCTTGGGTTCTGTGAGTCTGCTGCTGTTTTGTCCATTCAGTTTTTTTTCTTTGTTCTTATACTCCACATATGAGTGAAACCACTTGATACTTGTCTTTTACTGCCTGGCTTATTTTACTGAGCATAATATCCTCTAGCTCCATTAATGTTGTTGCAAATGTCTGGATTTATTTTCTTCTTATGGCTGAATAATATTCCATTGTGTATATGTACCACATCTTCTTTAAACATTCATCTACTCATGGACACGTAGGTTGCTTCCATTCCTTGCCTATTATAAATACAGCTGTGATAAACATAGGGGGGCATATGTCTTTTTCAAACGGGGCTGCTGCATTCTTAGGGTAAATTCCTAGCAGTGGGATTGCTGGGTCAAATGGTATTTCTATTTTGAGTTTTTTGAGGAACTTCCATACTGCTTTTCACAATGGTTGAACTAATTTGCATTCCCACCAGCAGTGTAGGAGGGTTCCCCTTTATCCACATCCTCGCCAACATTTGTTGTTGTTTGTGTTTTGGATGTAAGCCAACCCAGCTGGTGTGAGGTGTTATCTCACTGTAGTTTTAATTTGCATTTCTCTGATGATTAGCGATGTGGAGCATCTTTTCATGTGCCTGTTGGCCATCTGAATTTCTTCTTTGGAGAAGTGCATATTCAGGTCCTCTGCCCATTTTTTATTTGGATTACTTGCTTCTTGTTTGTTGAGGTGCGTGAGCTCTTTATATATTTTGGATGTCAACCCCTTATTGGATATGTCATTTATGAATGTATTCTTCCATACTGTAGGATGTCTTTTTGTTCTACTGATGGTGTCCTTTGCTGTGCATAAGCTTTTCAGCTTGATATAGTCCCACTTGTTCATTTTTGCTTTTGTTTCCCTTGCCCAGGGAGATATGTTCATGAGGAAGTTGCTCATGTTTATGTCCAAGAGATTTTTGCCTATGTTTCTTTCTAAGAGTTTTATGGTTTCATGACTTACATTCAGGTCTTTGATCCATTTTGAGTTTACTTTGGTGTATGGGGTTAGACAGTAATCCAGTTTCATTCTCTTACATGTAGCTGTCCAGTTCTGCCAACACCAGCTGTTGAAGAGGCTGTCATTTCTCCACTGTATATCCATGGCTCCTTTATCGTATATTACTTGACCATATCTGTTTGGGTTAATATCTGGACTGTCTATTCTGTTCCACTGGTATGTGGGTCTGTTCTTGTGCCAGTACCAAATTGTCTTGATTACTGTGGCTTTGTAGTAGAGCTTGAAGTCAGGGAGCATAATTCCCCCGGTTTTATTCTTCCTTCTCAGGATTGCTTTGGCTATTTGGGGTCTTTTGTGGTTCCATATGAATTTTAGAACTATTTGTTCCAGTTCATTGAAGAATGCTGTAGGTATTCTGATAGGGATTTCATTGAATCTGTAGATTGCTATAGGTAGTACAGCCATTTTGACAATATTTATTCTTCCTAGCCAAGAGCATGGGATGAATTTCCATTTGTTAGTGTCCTCTTTAATTTGTCTTGCGAGTGTCTTGTAGTTTTCAGGGTATAGGTCTTTCACTTCCTTGGTTAGGTTTATTCCTAGGTATTTTATTCTTTTTGATGCAGTTGTGAATGGAATTCTTTTCCTGATTTCTCTTTCTGTTAGCTCATTGTTAGTGTATAGGAATGCAACAGATTTCTGTGTATTAATTTTGTATCCTGCTACTTTGCTGAATTCAGATATTAGATCTAGTAGTTTTGGAGTGAATTTTCTAGGGTTTTTAATGTACAATATCATATCATCTGCAAATACTGACAGTTTGACTTCTTCTTTACGAATCTGGATGCCTGTATTTCTTTGTTTTGTCTGATTGCTGTGTCTAGGACCTCCAGTACTATGTTGAATAACAGTGGGGAGAGTGGGCATCCCTCTCTTATTCCCGATCTTAGGTGAAAAGCTTTCATCTTCTCTCCGTTAAGTATGATATTGGCTGTCGGTTTGTCATATATGGCCTTTATTATGTTAAGGTACTTGCCCTCTGTACCCATTTTATTGAGAGCTTTTATCATAAATGGTTGCTAAATTTTTTCAAATGCTTTTTCAGCATCTATGGAGATGATCATGTGGTTTTTGTTCTTCTTTTTGTTGATGTGGTGGATGATGTTGATGGATTTTCGAATGTTGTACCATCCTTGCATCCCTGAGATGAATCCCACATGGTCATGGTGTATGATCCTCTTGATGTATTTTTGAATTCAGTTTGCTAATATTTTGTTGAGTATTTTTGCATCTATGTTCATCAGGGATATTGGTCTGTAATTTTCTTTTTTTGTGGTGTCTTTGCCTGGTTTGGTATTAGAGTGATGCTGGCTTCATAGAATGAGTTTGGAAGTATTCCCTCCTCTTCTATTTTTGGGAAAACTTTAATGAGAATAGGTATTCTGTCTTCTCTATATGTCTGCTAAAATTCAGCGGTGAATACAGCTGGCCTGGTGGTTTTGTTCTTGGGTAGTGTTTTGATTACCAATTCAATTTTGTTGCTGGGAATTGGTCTGTTTAGGTTTTCTCTTTCTTGCTTTGGTCAGCCTTGGAAGGTTGTATTTTTCTAAGAAGTTATCCATTTCTTATAGGTTTTCCAGCTTGTTAGCGTATAGATTTTCATAGTATTCCCTAATAATTCTTTTATTTCTGTGGGGTCTGTTATGATTTTTCCTCTCTCATTTCTGATTTTGTTTATGTGTGTAGATTCTCTTTTTCTCTTAATAAGTCTGGCTAGGGGTTTATCTATTTTGTTTATTTTTTCAAAGAACCAACTCTTGATTTCATTGATTTATTTCAATTGTTTTATTCTTCTCAATTTTATTAACTTATTCTCTGATCTTTATTAAGTCCTTGCTTCTGGTGACTTTGGGCCTCATTTGTTCTACTTTCTCCAATTTCAACAATTGTGACTTTAGAATATTCATTTTGGATTGCTCTTCCTTTTTTAAATAGGCCTGGATTGCAATATACTTTGCTTTAAAACTGCCTTTGCTGCGTCCCACAGTAGTTGGGTTTTTGTCTTGTTGTTGTCATTTGTCTCCATATATTGCTTGATCACTGTTTTAATTTGGCCATTGATCCATTGATTATTTAGGAGCATGTTGTTAAGCCTCCATATATTTGTGAGCCTTTTTGTTTTCTTTGCACAATTTATTTCTATTTTTATACCTTTGTAATCTGAGAAGTTGGTTGGTAGAATTTCAATATTTTTGAATTTAC
>JAVSCE010022027.1:0-14323 GCA_032199065.1 Smutsia gigantea | reverse complement strand
CTGTGTCTTTGGTGCAGAGGAAAAGGACAAGGCAGAGGGGAGTGCTGGTTCTCTCTGTTCTCCACTTACCCCACCCCGTGGCAAGTGACCACCACAGATGTACTGTTCCTCATTGGAATCCTTAGCTTGTCTCTTATGGACAAAATGTTTTCAGTTAATAGAGAAGAGGATGTTCCTCGGTGGATAAGGTAGTTATTAGTAGACCACTGTAAGCTAACTGATAAGTATCTGCTAAGTGCCTAACACTGAGCCTGTGCAGGATGCAAACAAAAAAAAACCTAAACAAAAAACTTGAAGAAAAACAATATAGCTTTACGCCTGAAATCTGGGGAGTCATAATTAATCCACACAAATAAAGTATCAAAATATTCAAGCCATATAAAGAAGATGTGGTACATATGCACAATGGAATATAATTCAGCCATAAAAAGAAAAGAAATCCTATTTGCAATGTCATGGATGGATTTAGAGGGTATTACGCTCAGTGAAATAAGCCATGGGGAGAAAGACATACAAAATGATTTCACTCATTTGCGGAGTATAAAAAAGCAAAACAGAAGGAACAAAGTAACAGTAGACTCAGAGAGACAGAGAAGGGACTAGTGGTAACCAAGGGGGAGGGGGAAGGGGAGAAAGGGGCACAGTAATTCTCAATCACAATGTAAGTTGGCTGTGGGGATGGTAGTACAGCACAGAGAATATAGTCAATGATTCTGTAATGTTTTACTATGTTGATAGTAACTACACTAGAGGTGGTGAAGATTTAATAATATGGGTAACTGTTGAACCACTGTGTTGCATATTTGAAACCAACTTAAGATTGTATATCAACTATACTTTAATAAGTAAATAACCAATCCATACAGTAAGTGCATTAAAAAATAATGTAATAGAATGAGTGAGATCCATAAAGATCAGAGTAGTAGAGGAAGGCCACAAAGAGGGGGAATTTGGGCTAGGCTTTGAGCAATGAGTAAAAATTTGGTGTCCAGAGAGGAAAAATAAAGTAAACCTTGGTTACTGTGCCCTAATGAATAGTTACTGACAGCCATATCCCTTCTTTCATGATCAGAAAAATAAAGTGTACACAACTTAGTAAGTGGAATTGTCCTCATTTTTTTCTTTGTAAAACTGTAAAGAACACTCATGAATGAAGACTTGAATTTTGGATCAGCCTTTGAGAACTCTTCTGGGAAAGCAGGGAAATTTTCTAGAGATGAGGGCATGTGTGACAGCATTAGGGAGGCGGGACTTTTGAATGGAGAAGCAGGGGAGGTGATTACTGGATAGGAAGTGTGAGTTCTAGAAACCAGAGTTCTGCCACCAGTACCTTGTGCCACCATGAGTAAGTCTCTTAACCATCCTGGGCCTGCTTTCCTCCGCAGTACAATGAGAAGGCTTGGGAGCTAACATTCTTTGACTTTGTGTGTGCTCGACTTTTGAAAAGCAACCTCATGAACTGACTTTCACTAAGATTTTACCAGCTTAGTGTATAATCTCTCCCCAGGATTTTTGCATTTTATCATTTTGCGGTATGGGCTGGAGCACAGAGAAAGTGTTAGTCTCCGAAGAATCATCAGTTAAAGGCAGGTGTTCCATTTCGTGGTGCTTGTTGGCAGTGTCTCTGATACTGCTCTGGTGATCTACTGCTAATTCCTCTCTAATTTCCACTGGTTGGAGTTTAGGAGGCAATTTATATCTTAGCCAAAGTAAGTGAGAAATAAGAACAGGGACGCGAGAAGAAACAATAAACTGCTCAAAAATGATTAAATACTTCTTTAATGGTGATCAGGGGATAGACAGCCAGTTCATGGGGAACTGTGTACAGACTCAACTTGTAAAGAGAAAGCTTCAAAATTAAAAGAATAAGAATTTCTACTAAGTCTATTAGCACCAAGACTTTAGCCCTTGAGCTGTGTGGTTAATTTTGACTTCTCAGTCTGATTTTTAAACCATCTCATACTCCTTTGTTACAAAAAGTTTTACATTTTCCTAAGCTTGCAAGTCATCTTAAATCTTTATTTTTCTCATTGCGATGACTATCTGCTCCATGTAAAATCACCTTAAGTAATTGAAATCATTCTGTGTAACACATAGTTTAAGGTTTTCAGTGTTATGAAAAGATCATGGATTGGAAAATCCAACTAACAGATTTTTCACACATTGTTTCTAAATTCCTTCTTGTGTTTCAAAACTGGGGTGTTTTTCAAATAAGGCCCTAGTCGAGTTGTTTAATTTGACCTTTTTTTTTTTTACTTTTGAATAGGTATTTATAGGGTTAAGAATCCAAAAGAAAAAAGCATCCAGAGAAAGCTTGCCTCACACCCCTGTCCCCATACACTTACTCTGTTTCTCTGGGGGCAGCCCTGGCTATCCTTCCAAAGATATTTTACCCATATCCAAGAAGACAGGTTTCTATGTTCTTTTATCTTCCTTTCCCACACAAATGGTAGTGTATACTCCACTCCACATTTCACCTTGCTTTTCTCACTTAACACTACCCTTGAAGGTCAGTCCATGTCCACACTTCTTTCTTCATGGCAAACATCTGGTATCCCAACAAATGGCTATATCACACTTTACTTAGTTAATCCCCTGTTAGTGGACAGTTGAGCGTTTCTAATCTTTTGCTGTAAACAACAGCTAGCTCTTACTGAGTGTCATGCTTCCTTCTGTGTTACTTGTAGTTTACTTAATCCTTAATGTAATTTATGTTAAAATTTTTAATTATAATACAAATACTATTAACAATTTATATATTATTTTATATATTATTAAATTTTTTATTATAAGTCCTTAGTGTAATTTATTTAAGTGCTGCGAAAAAAAAATACAACACACCACCTTCTCATATACCTGATTTCACACAAGGGGATAAACTCCTACAAATAGAATCTCTAGATCCGAGGGTATGTGCATTTAATTTTGGCAGGAATAGTGGATGTGCCGATTTATATTCCTGCCAACCCTGCTGAGAACATGCCTGCTCGCTCCCACCACGTACTATCAAACTTTTTGGTATTTGCCAATCTGACAGGTGAGAAACACGTGTTTCAGTATCGCTCTAGTTTCTACTTCTCTGGTGAGTGAAGCTACATATCCTTTTGTAAGCTTAAGAACAACTTTTATGTCCTTTTTTGTAAAATATTATAGTGTTTTCTCATTTTTATATTGAGTTGTCTTTTTCATAATGATTTGTAGGTCCTCTGTAGTATGGAAATTAGACATTGTCTATGATATGCAATGAAAATGTTCTCTTGACTTTGCTTAATAAGTGTTTTGCTATGCAGAATCTTTAGTTTTTATGTAGTTGAATTAATATTTTTTGGCTTCTGGTTGTTAGAAAGCCTGATTATAAAAAAAGATTTCCCATGGTTTCTAGTGTTCTATGGTCTTATATAATTTTTTACATTTAAAACTTTGATCCACTTGGAATTTACCCTAATAAAATTTTGGAATATTATAGAGAGTGAGGGATAAATTCAATTTCTTTTTCCCTAGATGGATACCTGCTTTTACCAACAATTTATTGACTACAGTATCTTCTACAAATGAGGGATGCCACATTTTATCATAAGTGTAATTCTCATCGTAACAGAGAATAAGATGTTGAATATTATTTAGTGATGCCAAATTTGGATGTGCTATTCCCGATAACCAAGCTTACTCAGAAAGTAAGTACAGAGCTTATTATTTTCTATTGAAAAAAGTAACATACCAAACTTCTGAAAGCACATTATCCAAATAGAAATGTGTATGGCTCTTAACAAAAGAAAGAAATTAATGGCAAATAAAAACTCAGAAGTATTTAATCAGATGCTTTTAAGAGTAATATTTTATTTTGTTGGAATAGTTTGGTATAGTGGGGAAAATACTGGACTAAGGGGCAGGAGGGCTGCTGACATTTTTTGTCTCAGCCTGGTCTCTTCCTAATTTAATAACAACAAAAAACACCATTGCCTGGCCTACAGTAAGTGCTAAAAGCTTTACAAATATTAATTCAGTATATGTAATTAATAAAAAGTTTCTAATCTGTTATGAATTATGTATGTGTTAAATTTTATTACTAGTAAAGATGTTGATAGGCCTTTTCAGTCCAGTAAAAAAAAAAAAAGCCCAAACAACCCGACACTGTTAGGAGCTACATGCCTACTATAAACTGTATGGATAGAAAGCAGAATGATGACCTGGGACAGCCTGTGGTACCACCTTCCAAATGCTCTCCCTACCTCCACGTTTCTGTGCCTTTGCTTATGCTGTTCCCTCGATCTGAATGCCTTACCTACCTTTGTCCCCCCACCCGCAACACAGAAGTGTGTACACGTCTTTTCTCTGAAGACTACCTCAAATGTCATTTCCTGGCCTCTCTCCCACACAGAATTATTCACATAGTCTTCTGATTTCCTAGCACCTTATATACAATGTTTTGCATTATACTAGAGGTAGCTGAAATATTGATTTTGTTTGATCACTTTGACTTAAGCTTCTTGAGGGCAGGGCCTCTGCATTATTCATCTTTGTATCTCTGTGCAACTCCTGACATAGTCCCTGGCCTGTAATAGGCATTCAGCTGAAATGAAAGAATGAAAACTTGCATCCATGATTATATAGTATCCTATCTGATAGCAGTTGGAAAGGCCTCAATCAGAATCAGAGCATGTGAGCCCTGATAGCTGATAAAATCAAACAATTTAATCATTTGTTATATTTCTCTTTGAATGTATGAGACCCTGAATGTGAAGTATTAAATGGTTTATGGTCTACTTTTAAAACTGTGAGCTACAGAGTGAAAACCAGACATTTTCTGTGGTTGTTTGTTTTAGCTGTTGCATTTATTTTAAACAGCCACATTTTCAGTAGTTCAATTAGTGTGTTGTTGATTAAAATTAGCTTAGGAAATAACTACAGAAATATCGTACTTATCAGACGGTCAGACTTCTGCCAGCTACAACTATCTGGAACATATTCAAGAACCCCAGAAGGAATCCAGAAAAGTCTCTGAAGTTGGATGAAAACAGCTCTCAGAACGCCTGTATGCTTGATGTAGGAGGGAAGGCGTGGGGCCACATGCATGCCACAGCCTACTTACTGACTTTGATTTTTCATAGACAACTCCAAGGACTGCTTGGCAAATCTGAATATTCAGCTTCCTTGCAAGAGATTTTTGCTTGCTTTGGGTTTCAGTAGAAAAGAGATAAGAGAACTCTCCCAACCATGCTGGCAGCAGGCACTAACTAAGCCATTGTTGAAATGAGTGTAAAAGTGATTCTCATGTTTTTCTCCTGTGAATACATGGAAACTTCTTTTGTTTTATATTTTTTAGTCTTTTTTTTTGGAGGTATTGTGATATACAATTTTATATTGGTTTCAAATATACAACACCGTGGTTCAACAGTTACCCCTATTATTAAATCCTCACCCCCTACTAGTGCGATTATTGTCAACATAGGAAGATGTTATATGTTTTTTAGTCTTTAAGAATTCTGATTGGCTCACATAAAATCAGTTGTGATAATAATTTATTCAGCTTTTTAAAAATCTTGAGGTTTAAAAGGAGTGATGTCCCTTTGATTTCACCTCTTTGAAATGGGGTGATTTTGGACAACAAGCCTTTATTCCTTTATTCAGGTGTTTATGTAATTAATCATAGGTTGAACTCTTGAATGTGACAGGAGCATGTGTAAATTTCTTTGCATAGCTGGGTGAACACTACATAAGTAAGCCAAGAGGAGAAGTCAAAAGGCATTTTTTAATTATTTGGGGACCTCTTGTAATGCATGCTGAACATGCTTTTTGTGGAGGGACAACACATGAAGACAGGTATCATTCAGTTTTCTTTCTCTCTCCTTCTCTTTCTAGATTGCCAAAATGCTTTGGAGTTTTTAATTGCCTTTAAGAAAAGTCCAAAATAGATTTGAGACTGTAAAATCAGAAGCTGTAGCAAGGGGGATTCAGTGCCAATGCATCAACAAAAAAGACAGCCAGAGTTAGTGGAAGGAAATCTTCCTGTTTTTGTGTTTCCCACGGAGCTAATATTTTATGCAGATGACCAGTCAACACATAAGCAAGTGTTGACCCTGTATAATCCCTATGAGTTTGCCTTAAAGTTCAAAGGTGAGTCTCCTCAGTCTATTCTATGGCTTTTAATTAGTCCCTACTGATATTTTACTTGTGGAAATTAAAACACACACACACACGTGCTAATGGTCGTGTGACTTTTCTTTCAGTTTTGTGTACTACTCCAAATAAGTATGTTGTCATTGATGCTGCCGGCGCAGTGAGGCCTCAGTGTTGTGTGGATATGTAAGTCAAAATCATTTCCTAGTAACATGTTTTAAGTGTGTTAACATTTATGTGTGTACCTTGAAAGAGATCTTTCCTTGAAACTGCTCTCACATAGGCATTTATTATATTTTGAATTTTTGCTAAAAGTTTTAGTTACCAAAATTCTTTTTAAGATGTTTCTAAGAGATTTGACCATATGCTTACTAGTAATTCATTATGTTGGAGCTGATATGTGTGTTAGTATTTCCATGAACATTTCCTCATTCTTGTACTTTTAGTCACAGCTGGGTCATGTATGAAGGTAAAGTTCTAACTTGTTCCTTTAAATTTCTCTAGCTGTAATAAGGATTTCGTTTTCTTTGCAACATCCCACTGTTATTTGGGAACATTATTTGCTACATTTCGGCAACTAATAATCCTACACTCTGAGAACAATGGTAACATAAGTCCAGCAGAAATGATTCTGATAATAAGGCTGGAAGTTAATCTATACAAATAGGATGCAAGTGTGTAACTACTCATCTGTAAAAGGTTATCTGAGCGCTTCCAGATAATTTCATTTTAGAGTGTCAGATAAATGTTTGTTCAAGCTGTTCGTATTTAATTTTCACTTTAGAATTAGTGGTGACCAGATGGGTCCACTGACCAGCCTGTATTTTAAGCTAGCAAGTAAACTGTATATGTTTAAATCTTCTATGAGAAGGAACACTGGGAGTCTTCTCTTTTGAATATATTATCATCTCAAAGCCATAAAATCATGTATCTTTGAAGGTGTGTTTTTGCACATTTGTTTTGATTTTCATTCAACACACAATAAGCAAGGACTATTCCAAAGAAATGTAGACTTTTGCTAAATAAACGTGTTACCTTTGACATAATTATTTTGTGTCCTCTATTAAGAACGAGGTAATTACATAAATGGAATTGCAGATAAGTCTCATAAAAATTAAAGTGCTTTATACTCTTTCCAGGGAAATACAGAAGTGTATTGTTAGCCTTCTGTTGCATTGGTCAAACTGGATTACTTACTTACTCAATTACTTATTTTTACCTCCGTGCATGGACTTCAATTTTAAGTCTAGGGTGAGGTTTCTTACTTGCACAATAAATAAATGGCAGTAGAAATTTATGAGACTTCTGTGGGGAATAAACAGTTTCATATATCCTACTTAGTAAATATTGCTGCACGCAGATATCCAGGGGGTGAAATGTTATTGCTAAAAGGGATTTTCTTTACCATTTTTAAGACTTTTATTCTATGTTTTATATTATGTATTTTCTTAAAGCATCATTAGCAAATTTCTGTTTGGTTATAGTCAGTTAATATTGCTTTATGGTATGAAATCTTTTGCTGAATTCTGTTTTGACAGTCCCCCAGAAACCTAAACAGCATTTGTTGTTTAATGTTTTCAGTGTGATTCGTCATAGAGATGTTCGATCCTGTCACTATGGTGTAATAGACAAATTCCGTCTCCAAGTTTCCGAGCAAAGCCAGAGGAAGGCTTTAGGAAGGAAAGAGGTTATATCTACTCTTCTCCCTTCTGCAAAGGAACAACAAAAGGAAGAAGAGGAAAAGAGAATAAAGGAACATTTAACTGAAAGTTTATTTTTTGAGCAGTCGTTTCAACCAGGTAGTTTTGAGTTGCTTTTAAAGCCCTTTTGAGGTCTTACACATTTTTAACATTACAATAACCAGCGAGCTAAGAATGATTACTAGAAAAATAATCAGCCACTTTAAACCTAATCAACTAATTCAAAAATGAACCTAGAAGGTCAGGTACCTAAAATCGAGCAGGAGGCCCAGAGCTGGACTTCAAGAGGAGAGAATACCTCTCACTAGATGAGGCTGTGAGAGGGCAAGTGTTGCCATAGCTTTTAATATATAGGACCTGTGAATGTAGGCACTATATTCTATAATGCTGGCACAATTTGGCAATTACATACTTTTGTTTCTCTGACTTTCCTATATCCTTTCTCATTTAATTAGTTTGAAGAAGGAGAGAGATTGTGTTTGTCAATAGGCCAAGCTTGGTGTACTGTTCATATTATTTAGAAAAAAAATCTCATTAAAGTTGAAGTTAATTAAACTAAGTAGATTATAATATCCCCTGTGGGCTATTAATTGAATCCCTCTCCATTCCTCATTTCCTTCCAGCTTAGATATTCAGAAGTGTTATGATGTATTCTTTCAACATTGACACTATCCTCATATTCAACTCTTTGGATGTCATTCTCCCTCCCTCTTCTCATTATCTCTCTCCAACCCTATTATAAGAGGAGGAAGATAAAATTTCCATAGAAAAACATGGAAACTTTCTGATAGTGATACATGGACATGATAGCAGCTGTCCTTGAAATTGCAACATTATATATGAGGAATTTAAAAAGATGCACTTGCCATTACATTAATTCACAGATCCCTATCACTTTATTCATCATAGAATGTTTATTTCAATAACGCAGGGAGTAATGCTGCTTTGATTTAATGGCAGCCAAGAGTCTTTTTGGTTCATGTAGGATGTGCCCAGATTTTCTAGGGTAGAGACTAGATAGCAGCTAAGTAGATTGTTTTCTTCTCAGCAACTATTATTGACTGACAGGGCCAGCTTTTCATCTTTTGAAGTTGAAAGAGAACTTCTATCAAATGTCACTTTGATCTGAGTTCAGTATTGTGAGGCTGACAAATATTTATGAAACGCAAGATTCCCCTTTACCATGCCTCTTCTAGAACAAGAAAGGCCAAAATAATGAGATTTTGTTTTTCGACATTGAATTCATTTAAAGTGGTCATTGGAACTCATTTTTGTATTTAATAGACCTGTTTGATAACAAGAATAATAAGGGTTAAAAGTTTAGTTAAATATATATATATATATTTTTCCTTTTCCTTTTAAACTTATTAGAGTTCAGGTAAAAATCATCCTAAAGGGCTAAATAATAAATACAGTGTGTATTAATTGGGCATTTTATTCTTATTTTTATAAGGAAGCTGTGGTATCTGAAGTATATTAGAGAATTCTTTTAGTTGTAAAATTGGATGAGGCAAATGAATGAGGATAGGTGATACTGGCATAACACGTGATGGTCTCTGGGAAAAAAAAAATGTCTCAGCCATCCACATCAGGAAGCTCAGTGAAGGCAGGCACCTTATTTGCCTTCGTTCAGCATGTCCTTGGCACCTAGCACAGTACCTGGCACAGAGTAGTTGCACAAGAAATGTGTGCACGGGCTGCACTAGGAAGGCTGGACTTGTCATGTGGTAGGTCTGTTGCATTGGTTTTCTTGGTCTCACGAGGTTTCCATGGCTGCTGCCACTCGAGAGCAAGGGCTGTACCACGTTAGAGCCCCATACGCAGTCTTGGCCAACATGCCCTATTTCCAGGTTCTTACCCTAATGTTTCTAGGGGTATGGCAGGAAATTGAGTAGTTTTCTTCTAATAGAGTTTAATGGTGACTGGTTTAGTCTAAATTGACAACTTGATATTTTTAACTTGTTTATTAAATTAATAGTAAATTATGGGTGGTTTCCAATATGTAGAATTGCAAGGGTTTTCAATAAGTTTCTCTGAATTAAAATGTTGAACCACATCAGGATTGATCTTTGGCCTCCCAAAGAACAATGGAAAGTCATTATTTTTGCACATCTTTAGCTTCGAAAACATTTTTTATTAGACATTACAAGTGCAACAGTGGTGTGAGGCTCTGTGAGTTAGCTGGAAATTGGTCAAAGGCTAGATTAAGAAAGACTTGGATTTTAAAATGAATTGAAAGGCAGTAATAGACATTTGTTCTGAAGTTTACTGTATAGAAGACATACAGCAGTAACAAATTCAAAAAAGAAAACAGCACCTATAATCCCACACACTTAACAAATCTGCTTATATCAGCGTTCCATGTAACTTTCCAGACCTTGTCTATGTGTATAAATACAATTATATAAATATTTTCATATAACAGAAATCTAAATAAGAGAAACCCACAAAGCATAGTTGTACAAAATACGAAAGCCCAGGTTACTGAAAAGGTGTTTTTAAAGGATGCAGCTGAATCTTAGTGGATTTATTTCAATTACATTACCAATGAACTGCTATGTCTATGCAATGTTTGAACTGAGCCCTCTGGCTTAAGAAAATTACACTCTTTATTATTGTTTAAAATAATGAAAGATTGAAAATGACCTAAATGTCCATCAATTGAGGGTTGATTAGATTATGAATATTCATAGGATGGGATATCAGGCAGCCATTTACAAGGATCTGATAGAACAATACATGGTTATATATTGACATAGAAATAAATTCAAATATATTTCTAAGTGAGAGAAAAAAATTATAGAACAGTGTATAATATAGTGTCATTTATGTGAAAATATTTTTTTCGCATGTTCATATTGGCATTTATAAAATCTGAAAGGGTCTATACCAAGCTTTTAACAGTTGTCTCTGGGAGGACTGGATTTCATAGAAACCCTTATGTTTTCTATATCGGTATGACATTTTTTACAACAATTCTGTACTATCAGAAAAAAAATGATTTCCATTATGAGCAATTTTAAATAGGCAAATAATTTTGAAATTTCTCTAAATATTAAAAATTCCTTGAAATTCTCTTTATTGTGGGTTTGCAGTGAATAGTATAGTTGATGTAAATAAATGTTTTCCTTGAAAAATTTGCAACTAATATAAATATAAAGCTACTTCATTTATTGACTAAAATAAGACTTGTTTTTAGGTATCATGCTATTGTTTCATCACCAGCAATAATCATTATAAAATTTGAATTTGTTTTCACCTGTCTGCCTCTGATGAGGCTCATTTAAACTTTGCACAACAGCTAAAGTATTAATAATTTAGAGAAGCTGCATTTAATAATAAAAATGAACAGTGTTATTTCATTAATAAAACCCAAGGTTGTGTTGATGTTGGCTATTCATTTTAATGAAAGGAGGGATAGTGGGAAAAGCCACATGAGAGAAAATGCTGTTACGGGGTTTCTTAAAAATACAGGTATGAATATTGTACACATGTAGCCAGAACTGTAGAATAGCAAGTCTGATAATGTTTCTGAAATTTTATTTTATTGTAGTAAGAACACTTAACATGGGACTGACAGATTTTTGAGTGTACAGTACAGTATTCACTATAGGCATGATGTTGTACAGCAGCTCTCTAGGACTTACTCATCTTGCATAACTGGGACTTCATGCCATTCATTAGCAGCTCCCATTTCATCCCTGCCCCCAGGCCCTGGCAACCACCGTTCTTCTCTTTCATTCTATGAGTTTGACTATTTTAGATTCCTTATATAGGTGGAATCTTTTGTCCTTCCGTGACTGGTTTATTTCATTTAGCATAATATTTGACAGAAATCGTTTCTGCTGCTTTCTTCTTTGTTATAAGTGGGGATAGAGCCTAGGGCAAAAATTTTCATAGGCAGCTTTAAAACACTCAAGTTGTGCCTTTCTGCTGCCTTAATATTGTCAAAAATGACAGCAGGATGCTGCAGTTATTAGGACCAAACTTGTCTGGAGACCTGAAGATACTCCCAGAAAGTAGTGGAACTCTAGGTCAGCGGGCTCCAAAATGGAGTACGCACAAATGCGTCGGCGTACCGGAAGAAGGTATGAGAACTTCAGTTTCTATTTTCAGCTCGTTCTTTCCAAACTCGCATATTTTATTAAGCACAATAGGGCAATACTCATGATTTATTAACATACACAGATGATCCATGCTCAGTTTCTGGTGAGGTGGGGTCGGGGGATGGTGACCGTTCAATCAGAACTCGCTACCTCACAACGCCATTTCAACATTCCGTCTGCAGTCAGAGAAGTTATGTGCTTCCAGATAAGTCGAGCAGGTAAGTCCCCATTGAAGGGAATTATGGGACAAGAGTCAGAGTAGTTAGCCAAAATCAGAGTCCTGGTGAGTCACTGTACAGTGTACATTAACAAACTTTTGTCTTAAGTCGTTTTTAGAAGTGAGCTCAGGGAGTTTTTGTCTTTTGCAGAAAACAGAAGTGTCTCCTCAGGACCTAGTTTACTAACTGTCTTCCTGGGAGTGCTGTGTATTGCAGCTCTGATGCTTCCTACGCTGGGGGATGTGGAATCGCTGGTGCCTCTCTACCTCCACTTAAGTGTGAATCAAAAATTAGTGGCTGCTTATATCTTAGGTAAGTGTTTTAAAGGTGCTTTTAGGTCATACGTGTAAGGAATTTTTATGGCTTAGAAGCTATAGTGGTGGTCTTACGTGTGTTTGGGGTGATGTTAGTCATTCAACTTTTTGTTTTTAGAAAAAATATTGTTTCAAAAGCATGTTGAGGTAAAATGCATTTTAAAATTTAATTTTTGGCTCACATTTAGTTCTTTCCAGCCTATTTAGTACCTAATACTGTATTTATTCAGTTATTTTCCTTTTGCTGAATTACAGTGGTATGAAACATGTATACACTGTAAAATGTATATATTCTATGATAGAGTATTTCTATTTCTAGTAATCGACCCTAGAGAAACACTTAGACAAATGGCAAACAGTGATAAGATGAATGGTGCAGCCTTGTTTAATATCATGAACACTTCTCTTTAAACCAGTTCCCTTGTTTCCTGTTGAATCATTCTTTCTCTCATTGTCATCCTGGCTTCTATCTTACAGTTATTTAGTTTAACTGAACAAACAGTTGTTTACTACCTGCATGTGTCAAGACTAGGGTACTGGTGGTGACTGGCTTTCCTCAGAGGCTCCTCTCACCTCTTCTGAGATGCCAACCCTCTCTCTGTTCCATGGTGTACTCTTTTTTCTAATTTCTAAATTGTCTCCCTACCTTCTGTCTGAGTCTCTTCCTGTCCACCCCCCCCCCATCTGTTTCTCCTCGTATCATCCATCACTGCCATCAGATTGATTTCCAGTCTATTTTAGTTTCACACCACCACTCACTACTGCAAACCCTTCAGTGGTTCCCCATTGTTCATAGAATGAAGTGTAATTCCACAGTTTGGTATTTAAGACTCTCTACACTGTTTGAGACAGCTCTGAGCTAATCTCGTCTAGCTGCTTCCCTAGGTACATCCTTGATCAAAGCCTGGTAGATTATTTATTGATCCCCAGGAAGCTCATCTGGAGTCCCGGCCCTACCTCCATGCCCGTGCCCTCACCAGTCCCTGACCTGAAATGCCTGAGCATCTCATCGCGCTTTATCTGTCGTGCCCATCTGTTAAGCTGATTTCAGCATTACCTTTTGGGGTATCTTTTCTGCTGCCCTAGTCCTACCTGATTATTCTCCTTCTCTGTACTTCATCACTCACTTTTTTTTTTTACCACTCATTTAGGACTAAGCATATTCTTACATTATTAAATTTTTATGGTTTTATGTATGCAGTCTCTTCAAAAGAGACAAGCCAAGCCGGCGTACTGTGCTTCTGCCTTCTTTGTGGCCCTAGGGCTCTTGGATGCAAAGAGGCTTGCAATGTCTTTGTTGACGAGGTTGGCTGGCTTTATTGACACTTTAAAATGCCACATCTGCTGTCATCAGAGATGATGTGACTGGATAAAGTGGGAAGTATACTTGATGGTTAAAAACTAGCTATGGCCAGACATTAGTGATTTAATTAAATCTATCCAGCAACTGCCCGTTGCTGTAAATTGGATTTCTTCTGTATAATATCAACCAAATTCAAATTGACTTTGAGTTCTTGGTAGAGTGCCTGTGTATATGCTGCATTGTATGTGCTCACTGAGGTCTGAACAACTACTTATTGAATGGAAGATTTTGTATAATACAGATCTTGAACTGTTTTCCATTTTTTTTTTCTTTCAGGTCTTATCACAATGGCTATACTTAGAACATAAGCAAGGAATTCAGTTGACTTCTGAAGTAAATTTATCTTGAAAATATTAATGTGGACTGCCGTTATCTCTGTTTTACTCCATCAATATGCTACAAACTATTGAATGACTTACAATAATTGTAACTGTATAATATATATTTTAAATTACTCTATAATTTCATTCAAAGGACTCCACATTATATTACAGACAGCAAGGAG
>JAVSCE010022026.1:0-12418 GCA_032199065.1 Smutsia gigantea | reverse complement strand
CAGACTCCCTCTCTGGGGTTGTCTGGTTGATTTTGTTCTGAACCATATTCCTCTGTCTTTCATGGCTATAGAATTGGTTACTGATAGTTGCCACGTATGTCAGCTGGGCTCTTTAAGACTTTAAAAAGAGAAGAAAAAAAAAGAGAAAAAAAAAGAAAAAAGAAAGAAAGAAAGAAAGAAAAAAAGAAAAAAAGAAAGGAAAGGAAAAATAAAAACAAAACAAAAAACAAAACAAAACAAAACAAAAAAAAATGCCCACCGGACATAGATTCTGTGGGAATGCTCTAGGTGGCGCTATTGCCCCACTATTCCACAGCTGTGACTGTGCCGCTCCGCAGGGCTCTTTATCGCTCTGGCAGGGGTGGGAACGAATAGGAGGCTGTTGATCTCAGTGAGAAGTGTTAAGTATGGCTACGCTTCCTCAGTCGCCAGCTAAGGCATCTGAAACTCCCCAGGACTCCAGCCTGCTGGGCTGAGTGTGCTGTGGCGATCCGGCTCCTCCGCTGGGCTCCTGCCTCTTTAAGACCGCTGAAGAAAGTGCGCTTTTTTTTTTCCTTCCCGGGAGCCGGCTGCAAGCACCCTGGCGCGTTCCCCGCTCAGATCCTGCCCCTCTGTCTCTCCAATCTCCGCTGCACTGCGCAATGTTGGTCAGCGCTCCCCGCGCAGATCACCGGGGCTGGCTACTTCGCGGGGTGCTCTTCCACTCCCTCCCGGCTCTGACTCCTCTCCTCCCGCCGGTGCGCTGGGGTGGGGGAGGGCTCGGGTCCCGCTGGGTCGCGGCTCCGTATCTTACCCGCCTCTTGGGGTGCCAAGTCCTCTCGGGTGTAGCTGCACGCTCTGAGCTTTCCTGTGTATTCTCGTCTCTCTTTTAGGAAAAGATGTATTTTCTGTGTTTTCGTAGATAAATATAGTGTTGGGAGGAGATTTCTGCCGCCCTGCTCACACCGCCATCTTCCCGGAAGTCCTGGGGCCACCATTTCTTAAACGGAGTCAAGCTCAGCTTGTATTGCTTGTTTGTGAATCATGTAGGGGGGCTTTCATGTCTTCTATTCCATTTTGGTTTACCACATGGCCTCACATGGAAAGGAGTGAACTCTGCATAAATTGGCTCTGGGACCACTTGGTGGTGACCCTGCAAATTTAAACCTGTCAAAAAGGCAGGGAGGAAGAAAAATACAAAGGAAAAAATGTTGGAAAAAAGAACATGCTGGGGGAAGGCGAAAAGAACCCCCTTGTCTTGGAGAGAAGATGAGGACTGGAAGGTTGCTAAGAGGTAGGAGGACTTTATTTTCCAAAAAGAGCAGGTGACTCAGGGCCAGGAACTGTAGCTCTGAGACTTGCTGTGGAAAGTGGCAAAGCCTCCACCTGGAGGGAGGGCTGCCGGTGCGGCACCACAAGTGTCATGGCAAGGAGGAGAAACCAGAGAACAGTCTAGTTTATGCATTTTACAGTTTGGTCTCAAAGCTGCAAATGAGTTGCTGTGAAATGTTGATATAGTCTTTCTTTTGATAATCTCAACACTTCTAAGTATATCAAATTCCTGAAATTCGAGGTTCTAAATAATTACCAATGGAGACTTACAATACCTCTTGCTGGTGAATCCTAAAACCACCTGGTTAATGGTATGGAGAGGCTGAGAGAGCATCTTGGAATCACTTTTCCTTGGCCTTGGAAAAGTTTCAAGCAGACACTGATTTTTCACTTACTAAAAAAAAATGCTGGCAAAGCACACATAAAATTTATTATGTTAATTTTTACATGTATAGTTAAGCATTCAGTAAACTCACAATATTATGTAACCATCACTACTATTTCTAGAACTTTATCATCCAGAATAGAAACTCTGTATCAATTTAAAAAACCCTCCCATTCCCCCTCTTCCTACCTTTAGTAACCTCTATTCTACCTTCTGTCTAGTCTAGGTTCTTCATATATAAGTGAAATCATACTATATCCTTTTGTAACTAGCTTACATGTTTTCAGGGTTCATCCATGTTGTGGCATGTATCAGAATTGCCTTTTTAAGGCTGAATATTCTGTTGTATGTATACACATTTTGTTTACATCAATAATCTATTGATGGACACTTGGGTTGCTTCTACTTTTTGCCTATCGTGAATAATACTGCTATGAACTTAAGTATACAGATACCTGAGTCCCTGCTTTCAGTTCTTTTGGGTATATACACAGGAGTGAAATTGCTAATTCACGTGGTATCCTATGTTTAACTTTTTGAGGAACTGCCAAACTGTTTTCCACAGTGGTTGTGCTATTTTACTTTCCTACTAGCAATGCTGAGGGTTTTAACTTCTCCGCATTCTAGCTAACACTTGTTATTTTCCTTTTGTTTGTTGTTTGTAGTATCTTTTTATAATAGCCATCATAATTAGTGTGAAGTGGTATCTCATTGTGGTTTTGATTTGCATTTTCCTAATTATGTATATTTTGGTGTGCTGATTGGCTTTTAATATATCTTCTCTGAAGAAATGTCTTTACAAGTCCTTTCCCCATTTTTGAATTGAGGTTTTTGTTGTTGAGTTAAAGGAGTTTTTTATATACTGTGGGTAATTAAACCCTTATCAGAGACATGATTTGCAAATACTTTTCTTCTTCCATTCTGCAGGTTGTCTTTTCACTCTCTAGTGTCTTTTGGTAATAGTTTTTAATTTTTATGAAGTCCAATTTATCTAATTTTTCCTTTGTTGCCTGTGTTTTTGGTGTCAAAGAAATCATTGCCAAATCCAATGGCATGAAGTTTTTCCCCCTTTGTTTTCTTGAGTGTTTTATGTCTTAAGTCTTTGATTCATCTTGAGTTACTTTTTGTATATGGTATTAGGTAAGGGTTCCACTTTTCTTTTGTATGTAGATAGTTTTCACAACACCAGTTATTGAAAAGACTTCTCTTTACCCATCAAATGGTACTTTTGCTCTTGTCAAAAATCAATTGACCATATATTTAAGGGTTTATTTCTGGGTTCTCTAGTGTGTTCCACTGACCTATATGTCTGTCTTTATATGCCAGTACCACACTGTTTTGATTACTTTAACTTTGTATTAAGTTTTAAAAATCAGAAAAGTGTGAGTCCTGCAACTTGGTTCTTTTTCAGGATGGTTTTGGCTATTCAGGATTATTTTCAGGATTGAGATTCTGTATGAATTTTAGAATGGGCTTTCTATTTCTACAAAAAATGCCATTGAAATTTTGATAGGGATGGATTGTGGATTGCTATGGGTGGTAGTGTCATGTTAACAATACTAGTCTCCCAGTCCATGAACATGGGATGTCTTCCATTTATGTCTTTATAAATTTCTTTTGGCAATATTTTGTAATTTTCCAAGTACAAGTCTTTTGTCTCCTTGGTTAAATGTCTACGTATTTTATTCTTTTTAGCATTATTGTAAGTGGAATTATCTTAATTTCCTATTTGGATTGCTCATTAATGTACAGAAACACCTGTGTTTTGTGTGTTGATTTTATATCTTGCAACTTTGCCATGTTTGTTTATTAGTTCTAGCAGTTAAAAAAAAATCTTTAGGGTTTTCTACATATACGATCATGTCATCTGAAAGCAGAGATAATTTTATTTTTTCCTTTTCAATTTATATGACTTTTGTTTCTTCTGCTGGCCTAATTGCTGCTAAAACTTCCAATACTGTGTTGAATAGAAATGACAAAAGCAGGCATCCTTGTCTTGTACCTAATGTCAGGGGAAAAGAGTTCAGTCTTTGAACATTGTGTATGACGTTCACTTTGGGTTTTTCTTACATGGCCTTTCTCATGTTGAAGAAGCTGCCTTCTTTTCCTAGTTCAAATGCTTACATGGTGATTTTTAAATGTGGAAAATTCTGTTTTTCTTTCCTATTTTTAAATGCCCCCTCCTCCCTGCCCTAAGGCCACAGCTTTCACATGATGCAACAAATACATGCTGTTGAAACTCCCATGATTTCAACTTCAGAGTTCAGAAGGACCATAGTGATTAGTCTAAAGGGATTCATAGTGCCAGCAGTCTGTGTTATGATCAGTGCTCTTTATAGCCAGAGATGCTGGGCTTGGGAGGCCCCTAAGGACGGCATCGATATAAGTTGACAAGTTTGGTTTTAGTGTTTAAGACCCACTTCTGGAAATACATAAGGTCAAAACAGTATACCCTTTCCTAGGAACCATACTTGATGTAAAATAGCAAGTTATAATGTTAATTTATTAAAATCTGTTAGGACAGAGTTGAAGAGAGAAGGGTCATTTAGGAGCCTGGGAAAAGCTAAAAAAAAAAAAAAGAGAACTGAGTTGAGGGAAACAGGTAGCATGTATATTCCAGATACTGGGATCAGGAAGCAAAGGCATATTTAAGAATGCACAGGGGGTGCAGTACAGGATGGCCACACAGGAAAATACTGAGCTCCCTTCTTCCGAGGGACACACTGAATCTACAGCCATATATATTTCTTCAGAGGAACAATTTCCTCTGAAGAAAACCCAAAAAATCCTACACATTGGGTAAGCAAGAAGGAAACCACATCCAAGCAGATAGGAGAGGCTGAGACAAAATTTTGCCATATACCCCATTCCTAGCATGGTGATTCACAATTGGGAGGGAACTCAAAACTCCCCGAGGAGCTAAGGGTTTGAACTCACATTGGCCACACCAACTTTTAAAGCCTATATGCAAGAGATGAGCCCCCCAAACATCTATCTTTGATCACTAGCAGGGCTGTGTCCACAAGACCCACAAAGCTACAGCAAACAGAAAAACTGCTCTTAAAGAGCTCTCATATGGATTCCCCTTAGGGCCCAGCGCAGAAGTAACTGTTTGAAAAATGCACAGACTTTATGTGAAGGAGACTCATTTGCCAATCTTTTAAGTGTTGGCTTGAGGGACAGGGCCTGCTGGGATATTCTCCTGGTATGGAGGCTGGAAGGCAACATCTTTGTGTTCTACCTCCACTGTGCTCTAGAATGTCAGTATCTCCTAGAGAGGAGCTTTGTTGTATGTCTGGTTGTTGCCTGGCTCTGGAGACCAGAAGAGCTTGTGTTCCTTGGTCTCATGGGATTGTGGCAATCAGAGAGACAGAAACCCCAGGACAGTGCACAGATGAAAGATGGCTTTTTTGCTTGTCCTGGAGGGGCTTTGTCCTAAAGGGCAGGCTTCTGGTTTGCCACACTCTGGGGGCCTGTGGAGGTACTCTCAGGCTGGAGGACACAATCTTCATGCTCTTCCTTGCTACAGTTCACCAGTATCTCCCAGAGAGGAGCTCATACTGTCATCTGGAACCTCAGTAATTTTTTGATTGTCACCCAGGAGACACCTCCAGGTAGCCTGGCTCTGGTGGCCTGCAGGGATTATGCCTGTGGTCCCACAGGACCATGTATATTTGCACACTTTAAAAGCTTCTGAGGATTTGGCTTTCTGTCAGCCTGAATCTAGGTGTGGACTAAGATCCTTGCCTTTGGTACACTGACAAGTCTTGACATACCCTTAGCTACTGGGAGCTGTTAAAAATAAAATAGGCTGCTTGGACAATCACAAAGGTTAAGAGACAACCAAAAGCTAGGTCAGAGTTGAATGATAAGTTTCACTTCTTACACGAGGCTACTCCATCAAGATTAGGAGAGGTGGCTCTTTCATCTAATGCACAGAAACCAACAAACTGTCAAGCAAAATGAAGAAACAAAGGAATGGGTCCAAACAAAAGAAGATAAAACCTCAGGAAAAAGAAACTTAATGAAATGGATATAAGTAATTTATCTACAAAGAGTGCATAATTATGGTCACAAAGGTGCTCACTGATATTGGGAGAATAATGGATGGACACAGTGAGAACTTTAACAAAGAGACAGAAAACATAAAAGTACTAAACAGAAGTCACAAAGTTGAAGAATACAGTCACTGAAATGAAAAAATACACTCGAGAGGTTCAAGAGCAGAACAGATGAAGCAGAAGAAAGGATTAGTGAATTCAAAGACAGGACAGTGGAACTCACCTAATGAGAGAGAAAGGGAAAGAAAGAGAAATGATAAAAAGTGAAAATCGCTTAAGGGACTAAAAGAATATCAAAGACACTAACATCCACATTATAGGGATCATAGAAGAAGACAGAGAAAGGGTCAGAAAATTTACTTGAAGAAGTAATTTGACTCAAAACTTCTCTAACTTGGGAAAGGAAACAGACATCCAGGTCCAGAAAGCCCAGAGAGTTCCAAATAAGATGAGCCCAAAGAGACCCATACCAAGACATAATAAAAATGTCAAAAGAAAAAGATAAGGAAACTTAAAAAGCAGCAAGAGAAAAACCACTTGTTATGTACAAGGGAACCCCCATAAGACTGTTCAGAAGATTTTTCAACAGAAACTTTGCAGGCCAGAAGGGAATAGCATTATATATTTAAAGTGCTGAGAGAAAAAACTTCCAGCCAAAAATACTCTACCCGGCAAAGTTATTTAGAATTGAAGGAAAGATAAAGAGCTTTTCAGAGAAACAAAAGCTAAAAGATTTTAGTTCATAATCACTAAACTGGCCTTCCAAAAAATGTTGAACATACTTCCTTAAGATGAAAAGAGAGGGTATTAATTAGTAACAAGAAAACGCATGAAAGATAAATCTTACTGGGAAAGGTAAATATGTAGTAAAGGTAGTGGATTAATCACTTATAAAACAAGTATGAAGGCTAAAAGACAAAAGTAGTAAAAATAACTATTACTCCAATTATTAGTTAACAGATATGCAAGATAAAAAGATGTAAAATATGACATCAAATACAAAAAATGGGATGGGAGTAAAAATAAAGAGCTTTAAAATGTGTTCAAACTCAAATTGTTGTCAACTTAAAAGATCATTATAAGTTATAAGTTGTAAGCCTCATGATAACCACAAAGCAAAAATCTATGGTAGGTAGGTATTAAAAAGGAATCTTAGCATACCACTAAAGAAAGTTATCAAATCACAAGAGAGTAAGAGAAGAAAGGAACAGAGAAAAACTACAAAACAGCCAGAAAACAATGAACAAAATGGCAATAAGTACATACCTATCAATAATTACTTTAAGTGTAAATGGACTTAATCAAAGGACACAGAGTGGCTGAATGGATAAAAAACAAGACCCATCTATAGGCTGCCTAGAAGAGATCACTTCAGATGTAAGGATACACACAGACTGAAGAGAAGGAAAAAGATATTCCATGCAAATGGAACCCAGAAGAAAGGTGGGGTAGCTGTAATATATCACACAAAATAGACTTAAAGATTGTAATGAGAGACAAAGAAAGGCATTACATAATAAGGAGGTCAGTCCAACAAGAGGATATACTATATGTAAATAAGCACCCAACAGAGTGACATCTACATGTGTAAGGCAAATATTAGCAGACCTAAAGGGAGAAATAGACAATAATACAATAGTAGTAGGAGACTTTAATAACCCCACTTTCATCAATGGTTAGATCATCCAGACAGAAAATCAATAAGGAAATAATCAGCCTTCAACAATATATTAGGCCAGATGGACTTAACATATATACAGAATATTCCATTCAAAAGCAACAGAATATGCATTCTCCTGAAGTACACACGGAACATTCTTCAGGATAGAGATATATTAGATCACAAAACATGTCAATAAATTTATCAAATCATATCAAGCCTCTTTTGACTACAATGGTATGAAACTAGAAATCAACTACAAAAAGAAAACTGGAATATTCACAAATATGTGTAGATTAAACATGCCTCTGAACAACCAATGGGTCAAAGAAGAAATAAAAAAATACCTTGAGACAAATGAAAATGGAAATGCAACATACTGAAACTTGTGGTATACACAAAAGCAGCTCTAAGAGGGATATTCATAGCAATGCCTTGAGAAACAAGAAAAATATCAAATAACCTAGCTTTACACCTCAAGAAAAAAATGAACTCCAAAGATTAGAAGGAGGACAGAAATAAAGATCAGAGTAGAAATAAATGAAAAGAGACTAAAAAGACAATGCTGATTCTTTGAAAAGATGAACAAAATTGGTAGACCTTATTTACCAAAGAAAAAAGATGGGATGCAAACAAAATCAGAAACTTAAGAGGAGAAATTACAACTGATATCATAGAGATAAAAGGACAAGAGGCTACTATGAACAACTGTGTGCCAACGAACTGGACACACTACAAGAAACAGATAAGTTCTAGAAACATATAACCTACCAAGACTAAATCATGAAGAAATAGAAAATATAAGCAGACTAGTAACTAGTAAGGAGATTGAATTGGTCCTCAAAAACATCCTAATGAACAAAAGTCCAGGAAAAGACAGCTTCACTGGTAAATTCTACCAAACATTCAAACAAGAATTAATACCACTTCCAAACTCATTTTACAAGGCCAGCATTACCCTGATACCAAAGCCAGAAAAGGAAACCACAAGAAAAGCAAATTACAGGCCAGTATCACTGATGAACATAGATGCAAAAATACTCAACAAAATATTAACAAACTGAATTCAACAATACATTAAAAGGATCATACACCATGATCAAGTGGGATTAATTCCCAGGATGCAAGGAGGGTTCAACATCTATGAATCAATTGATATGATGCATTGCATTAAGAAAATGCATTAAAAAATCATAATCATCACAAAAGATACAGAAAAAGCATTTGACAAAATTCGACATTCATTCATGATAAAAACTCTCAGCAAAGTGAGTATAGAAGGAACATACTTCAACATAACAAAGGCCCTATGTGACAAGCCCAGAGTTAACATCATACTCAGTGGTGAAAAACTGAAAGCTTTTCCTCTAAGATAAGGCACAAGAAGAGGATGTCTTACTCTTGCCACTTCTATTCAGTATAGTATTGGAAGTCCTAGCCAGAGCAATTAGGCAAAAAAATTAAAGGCGTCCAAATTAGGAAGAAGTAAAACTGCCACTATTTGCAGATGACATAATTATACAGAAAACCCTAAAGACTCCACCAAGAAACTATTAGAACTAATGAATTCAGTAAAGTTGTAATACACAAAATCAATATACAAAAATCTGTTGCATTTCTATACACTAATAACTATCAGAAAGAGAAATCACAACAATCCCTTTTACCACTGCATCAAAACAAAAAATACCTAGGAATAAATTTAACTGAGGTGAAAGGCCTGTATATTAAAAAGTATCAGACATAAATGAAAGGAACTGAAGACACAAATGGAAAGATATCATGTTATAGATTGGAAGAATTAATATTAAAATGTCCATACAACCCAAAGCAATGTACAGATTCAGTGTAATCCCTATCAAACTTCTAATGGCATTTTTCAAAGAACTAGAACAAACAATCCTAAAATTTGTATGGAACTACAGAGACCCTGAAGAGCCAAGCAATCTTGAGAAAGAACAAAGCTGGAGGCTTCACACCTGATTTAACACTTTATTACAAAACTATAGTAATCAAAATACTATGGTACTGGCATAAACACAGACATATAGATCAATACAATGGAATAGGGAGCCCAGAAATAAATCCATGCATATTATGGTCAGTTAGAGAAAGGAATCAAGAATATAAAATGGGGAAAAGGATGGTCTCTTCAGTAAGTGGTGTTGGGAAAACTGGATGGCCACCTGCAAAGGAATGAAGGTAGAGCGCTACCTTACACCATTCGAAAATTAATTCAAATGGATTGAAGACTTGAACATTGGACCTGAATTCATAAAAGACCTAGAAGAAGGCATGGTGGTAAACTCCTTAATACAGTCTTGGCAATGATTCTTTGAACCTGCCTCCAAAAGCAAAGTGATGAAAGAAAGCATGAACAGGTGGGACTACATCAACCAAAAAGGGTCAGCACAGCAAAGGAAACCATCAAAAAAATGAAAAGGCAACCTGCTAAATGGGAGAAAATATTTGCAAATCATATATTTGAAATGGGGCTAATATCCAAAAAATATAAAAAACTCATACACTCAATAGCAAAAACAAATAACAACAACAACAAAAACCCAGTCTGATTAAAAAATGGGCAAGGGATTTGAAAAGACACTTTTCTGAAGATGACATACAGATGGCTCAAAGACACATGAAAAGATGCTTAACATCACTAGTTAACAGGGAAATGCAAATCAAACCACAACGATACATTACCCCACACCTGTTAGAATGGCTGTTCTAAAAAAGACAAGGATATGGAGGAGAGGGCACTCTTGTGCACTGTTGGTGGAAATGTAAACTGGTACAGCCACTACATAAAACCAGATGGAGCTTCTTCAAAAAGTTAAGAGTAAAGTTACCATGTGACCTAGCAATTCCCCTTGGTTATTTATCCAAATGAAATGAAAATTCCAACTCAAAGAGACATATGCACCTCCATGCTCACTGCAGCATTATTTACAATATTCTAAGATATGGAAACAACCTAGGTGTCCATCAATGGATGAATGGATAAAGAAAATGGGATATAACTGCCCCCACTGCCCAACACACACACATACACACAATATGGAATGTTATTTAGCCATAAAAAATAATGAAATCTTGCCATTTGTGACAACATGGATAAGAGGGCATTATGTTAAGTAAAATAAGTCGACAGAGAAAGACAAATACCATTTGATCTTATATGTGGAATCTAAAAAAACAAAACAGGCTTATAGGGAGAACAGATTGGTGATGGCCAGATATGGGTGGTATATAGTGGGCAAAATGCATGAAAGGGGTCAAAAGACAAACTTGCAGTTATAAATAAGTCATGGAATGTACAGCCTGGTGACTAACTGCACTGCATATTTAAAAGTTGCTGAGTAAATCTTAAAAGTTCTCATCATAAGAAAAAAATTTTCTATGTATGGTACTGGATGTTATTAACATTGTGACCATTTTTGCAATATATACAGATACTAAATAAAGCATTATGTTGTACGCCTGAAATATGTTATATGTCAGTTATACTTCAATTTAAAAAAAAAGGATGCATGGGCCCCCTGCTCCATTCTGGCCTGTGCAGTACCCAGTCCACACCTAAGTCTGGCTAGCCTTGCCCCACTAACTTCTGAAGGGGCTCGCTCTTACGCTGTCTCATGGAAGCCAAGGCTGACTAGGGTCTGAGAATTCTGAGTAGAGAGACAACATTCCTTTTCCTTATTACATGGCTGCTAGGTTAATGTTTGCAAACTAATCGTTACTGTTTAGAAAGATGCATGCGTGCGTGTGTGTGTAGTCTGTGATACAAGCAAGGAAACTGTTAACATCAGTCAGGATAATGGCTACTTCTAGGGGGAGAGAAGGGGCTTGTAATTGGGAAGAGGCATCCAGGAAGCTCCTAACAGGTTCCTGTGCACAGGCCACCCACTGCACAACTCTAGGGGGTGCCATTCACATAAACGCTGTTGCCTTAAGTTTTGAAGAGAATCCATTTATCAGAGTGGTGGGTACATAGGCATTAATATTTTCTAAAAAGAATACTATATTCTCTACAGAACAATTCATACATTTTATATAGACTTCTGAATACATTACTGACTATATCAGGATTTGGCAGACTTATTCTATAAAGGGCTGATAGTAAATATTTTAGGTTTTAAAGCACAGAATATAATGTAAAGCTGTTGCAATGTAAAAGCAGCCACAAGCAATACAGTTGACCCTTGAACAAAACAGAGGTTGGGGCGCCAACACTCCATACAGTCAAAAATGCGCATATTACTTTTGACTTCCCCAAAACTTTACAACTAATAGCCTACTGTTGACCAGAAGCCTTAGTTGATAACATATATTTTGTATATTCTATGTTTCATATAGAGCTGTATTCTTACAATAACATAAGCTAGAGAAAAGAAAATGTTTTTTTCAAATTGTTGCAAATCTCCAAAAATTTTCTGATATATTTATTTTAAAAGATATGCATATACGTGGATCCTTTCATTTCAGACCTGTGCTGTTCAAGGGTCAGCTGTGTATAAACGGATGGGCCCCTCTTCTGCTTCCCAACAAAATTTTGTATGCAAAACCAGGTGACTGAATTTGCACTTTACCAATTACACAATTAAATCTTTGAAAGTGTAGCTGGGGTTTGTACAGGGGATTGAGAGACTGCAAGGAAGGAATCATTGGGAGGTATAATAAGGTCAATAATGTAGCCTCCTGTAATCTGTTTACTTTTTTAATAAGTTATGACTGTTGCAAATGTTTGATCTGTATTTGACTTTTTTTAATGAACTTGGAGCTTTGTCCTCTGTAACATAAGATTGGGAAAAAATTGCTGTTCGAGCCTTGATTTCATTAGGGATCCATTTTTATCTGAATCATCTATATTAGAAGACTAATTCTTACATTAATAGCAAACCCAACAACAGTAAGACCATCTGTTACTAACTGATCGTTACATGATGTCAGGCACTTTACACACATTATTTCTCTTCTTCACAACAGTTCTTCAAAGTA
>JAVSCE010022025.1:0-19261 GCA_032199065.1 Smutsia gigantea | reverse complement strand
TCCATTTAAAGGGCTGCATTCCCTCAAGACATTGCCCTGTGCTCCCCAAAGTGGGCACAAACGCCCAGCAGGCAGTCGCAGAGCTTCCCCAAAGCACTCTTCAGTGACTATCTCTGGGAAAGGTGCCCTGACAGCTCCACTTTTTACCATTGCCCCCCAAAGAGCCAAATGCCACGGGTCCGATAGTTTTGTTGTTTTTGCATGCTACCAGCAATACATGATAACAAAGCACAATAAAAATATATGACATGTAGAAAATCATGCTTTCTCCTTTGAGACATGAATGTCACAGGAAAATTTGCCAGTCTTGAGGGTGAGAGTGATGGAACATCCCTGAAACATGTTGGAAGCCGGTTGCAAGCTAGAATAAGCAGTTCCATGTACAGGCATATTGTTTCAGAGGTGAGAGCCAGTGCTCAAGGTGGGCTCTTTCCTAGTATGTTTAGAATAAGAACATAGAAGCCTCACAACTACCACTGTCTAGTGGAACCACAGACCCTTTCATGTCCCATTACGTGTCTGGAATGAGCTGAAACAAAATTACCCCTTCACAAAGCTATCAGAAGTGCCTCCCGACTTCACTGCTGTCAAATTCTTGGCCTCTCTGATGAACACTTCCAGTATTCCTCCAGAGGTTACAGGCAACTCCTTCCTCGTCCCCCTTTTAAAGGTCTTCTTTCCTGCATGAGCTGTCAAAATGAGAGAGAGAGAGAGAGAAGAGAAAATAAGAAGACAGGTGGATCATAGGTTCCATTTAAAAACTGACAAAGGAAATACGCCAAGATTTATTTCATTTGCTGACTGAATTAGTCTTCATGTTAGTGTAGTTTCCCATGTATTCATTCAAATGTCTTTGCCCCATTGGGCCCCTTCCAGAGAGGTCTTTCATTTGTGTTTGTTGAAAACAATGAACAAAGAAATTTAAAACTGTAAATCCTCCCCTACAAGCTCTACCTTTTCACAGGGTATAAAGAAATAAAATGTAAAAGACCCTGAGAGGTGCCTGGGCCACATTCTTGCTCTTAGTGAGAAATACAGTGGAAGCCACACACAAGTGTTAAGACTCAAAAAGAGAAAATCCCACAACTCCCTTCTTGGCTATTTTAGCCTTATAGAATTGTCAGCTCCATGCAAGACCAGCTCTAAAGGCTACGGACCAGGCACAGTTACGTTCTGTGGGGAGAGCAGCTCTTCCCACATCACATTTTTATTGTGATGAGAGATGCTAAACATGAATAATAACTACCACCTCCACCTTTATTTAGTGCTGTCTTAGGCACTTTGTGTGAATGAACCTATTTAATCCTTGTAATATCCTTATGAAGTGAGGAAACTGAGGCTGAAAGTTACTTGCACCAGGTCACACTGAACAGGGCAATAGTGAATGGAAGGAGAGAGGAGGCTGCCTCTGAGGTGATGGAAGGAGAAGGGAAAGAGCGATTTAAAAGTTGACTCCATCTGGGTTTCTCCTTCACATTCTGTGTTCAACATCAACTTAGTCCTCAAGCCTCCCCAAGGAGCTGTGAAGGTCATGAATCTGTGCAGCAGCTGTCTGCACCTCCCCTCTCAGCAGCCTGTCCCCTTTCCCCCCACCCTGCCTTGGGGAAGATCCTACATCTTCCAGGACTTTCAGGATACAAATCTCACCATTAAGGCTGGTTCTTACATATGAACGTTGTCCTTTCCTCTTAAGAATCCTGCACCCTTCCCCATATAGTATGCACTTCTCAACTCTCCTTAAAAGACATGACACCTGCCCCTTTACAGTGCATCTGAGTATGCAAAGGAACGTAGTCCAATTCCTGCTCCCTGTTCCCACACTTCTAGAAACAGAATGTTGTTGACCAAAGTCATTGATTTTTACTCTACCTTGGAGTTGTCCTAGTGGTAGTGCCTGGTTCTCCTCTGGGGGAATGTAACGTAAAACAACTGTCAACTCTCCTTTGTACTGAAGGCCAATGTCAGCAGCAAATTCCACCTGGCCAGAGGGAGATGGGTGAAATGAAGGAGAGAGCATGCCTGGCTTATTATTTTGTAGCTCATGTTTGAAAGTACACTATTTACTTGGCGCCTTAAACGTGACAATCCATTCCTATTCAACAATGTTAGCACTTACTGGTTTAAGAGATGCCTTAAGTATGAGAAAAGAGACTGGAAAAGTTCACAAAGGTATTTGCATATAACTTTTAATATTAAAGTAAAAGGAATTGCAGAGGAGATAGATATATAACACACATGTAGTCAGTCAATGATATTGAGCACCTGCAGTTGACTGAGGACTGGAACCATCCCTGAGCATACACATAGAGTTTTGGGTTTGAGGCAGGAGTAAAGATGCCCTGAAAACAGCTCCAGAAGATACTTCTCCCTGCATGTCCTTGCTACCGCAAGGCTTTCCTAAGTGGCAAGAAAGGGGAGGCAGGCAGCAAAGCTTGGTTCACACTGGGCTGCCAGCCACCAATTATTAAAAAGCTATACTCCTAATTCGTTCGCATCATTAAAATTCAGTGTGGAAAAACTGGCTCGCCCAAATATTGCTGGTGGGAATGGAAAATCGTGTAGCCACACTGGAAAGCGTTTGGCCGTTTCTTACAAGACTAAATATGTAACTACCATACAGCCTAGCAGTTGCACTCTTGGGCATTTATCCCAGGGAAATAAAAGATTATGTCCACATAAAAACCTGTCCACAAATATTCATATCATCTTTATAATAGAACACTGGAAACAAGCTGGATGTCATTCACCAGGTGAATGGCCACACAAATGGTGGTACATCCGTACCATGGAATACTAGTCAGCAATAAAAAGAGTCATGATTAATGCATGCAACCAGTTTGATGAATCTCTAGACAATTATGCTGAGTGAAAGAAGCTAGCTCAAAAGGACATGCTCTGTACAATTCCATTTATGTGACAGTCTTGAAATGATGAAATAATAACTATGGAGAGCAGATTACTGGTTGCTAGGAGTTAGGGATGGGGTGGCAGGAGGGAGGTGGGGGTGGTTACTAAAGAGCACGACGGATCCCCGTGGTGATGAAATTGCTCTGTATCTTGGCTGTAGTGGTGGAGACACAAAGCCATGCAAACGATAAATTGCTTTGAACTAAACACACATACACCCAAGTGAAAAACAAGCACATCTGAATAAGATGGGTGGACGGTATGTATCAAGCGCTGGCACCACAGCTTTGCAAGATGTTACCACTGGGAGAAACTGGGAAAGAATACATGAGATCTCTCTGTACTTTTCTTATGACTGCATGTGGATCTATGATCATCTCAGAATCAAAAGGTTAAATTTATAATTTTGAACGTACATCCAGAGCCTCTGTTCTGTAGGTCTCCCACTGCCATTGAGCCAGGTGAACTTTTCTCATGAATAGGGTGACAAGAGTAGTGTACTTTCCCAGGCTTTTCCTTCAGAAACGTGACTCCCGAGCACCAAGTTGCTTGTGGCTGGGAACTGTTCCCCGCTGAGAGAGGACAGACTGAAAGAATCCAGAAACCCCAATGCTCCCAGCAAAGCCAGAGGCTGCTCAAGCCTCAGCAAAGAAGACCGAGACCATTACAAAGAAAAGGAATCCTTGCCTGACTTTCTTTCCTCTTTGTGGTGGTAAAACTTACTAATAAGTTTGGGAAAATTTTTGGAAGCATTTTACTCAACCTTTTTACCAGTGGCAAAGGTGAGATTAGATGGTGAAACAGACTTTCCATCTAATATTTAATCTGATTACTTTAAACCGAGCACCTTGTAAAAGGACATTCCTTGCTGTATTGACAGTTTGAGTAAATTCTGGTGTCTGTGCATGTCACAAATGGAAAATTATAATGGACAAGATGGCAGATGAAAGAGGGCACTACTTTGTTGAGACCATAGCCAATGACAGTTGGGGTATCTGTTCTCTTTCTTTTGACCTGAGTGGACTCTGTGATAGCTTTGACTAGTAGAACATGGCAGAAGCGACAGCATGCTAGTTTCTGGGCCCAGGCCTTAAGATCAACGGCTTCTACTTCCTCGCTTGGAATGGAAATTCTTGAATGCTGCCTCTGAGAACTCATGATATGAGAGGCCCAAGCTGCATGAAGAAGCCACAAGTAGATGCTCCAGTTGGTAGGCCTCGCTGAGTTCCCAGCTGGTAGCCAGCATTAGGTGTGAGGCAGCCAGCTTGACCGACCAGCCCAGTCAAGCCTTCAGACGACTTCAGCCTCAGGCTACCATCTAGCTGCAACCGCATGACAGACCTTAAGTGAGAAACACCTAACTGAGCTCAGTCACCCCACACAATCATGAGCGATAATAATAAATTATTCTAAGCCACCAAGGTTTAGGGTAGTTTTCTATCCAGCAAGAGCTAACTGGTGAAGGCACTATTTGCTTTTGGCTGGGGTCTTTGGGTAGGAAAATATGTTGGTAGGAAAAAGAGATATGTGCAGGTGCCACATACTAACATATATTAGGGATCAAAGCATGCATTATTACGATTCATTACTGTTCTGTTGGTTTTTAGCTTAAAGTACTGGGGGCTCCATATAAATACAGTCCTCAACTGTTGTGAGAGTAGAAAGCAATAAAGATGAAATCTTGTAGATTATCACATGAAGAAGAATTCAAGGGAGGGAGGCTTCTTGCTGCCTGCACATATCTGATGTCTTGGGACATTTTTGGTCCTCTTGCAAGGAAATTCCAAGGCACCATTTTCTCCTGGCATACTACCATTTCACATTATTCAACCAGTTCCAGCTAGGAAAGGGTAGAATTCAATTCTGAATTGAATTCAGTTCAATTAATTCAATTCTACCAGCACACGGAATGCCTTCTTGCAGTAATGCTGTTAAGGTATTTTGCTAAATGCTGTGGGGACACATAAGACACAGACCCTGCTTTCAGTGAGTTTCAGTTTATCCAGGAGACATATATTCAACAGAGGCTCTGTTAATCTGCCCTTATTTAACTGATTCATCAGATTAATGCTCTCCATTCCCCATGAAGAGCAGGACCCTCTGTACAAAGCCCATGCATGCCTGCTCCCAGCAGTTGAAATGCCTGCTCACCAAAGGTCAGCTGCATTAGTCTGCCAAACTTTTTATGCCAGGCATATTTGCAGTTCTAATTATATAATTTAATATCAGATAGTCTGAGGAGTATAAAAAGACAGCTGTTAATATAAAAAGTAAGTTTAACACTTAAGAAGGGCTAAAGATTTGAAAATAAACTTGCTATTGGATTATATTTGGGCTTAGAGCTGTAAAAGATTAGAAAAAAATATGAATGTTTAGGAAGATTTTGCATTTGCTTTACTTTGAGAGTTAAGTTCCTGCTTCACTTCGGAGAAACTCAAACTAGAAACTGTGAGGATGTATCAGGATCAGCATTCATGCCAGAAAGGTATGACAGAATTTTAATCACTGAAACCAAGCTCAAGCAAAACGAATTGCCCCTATTTAAAAAAACTTAAAAATGAATGCACATTTGTTTATGGTAAAGTCAATGATTAAGAAATCCATTGAGCTTGTGTGTTTGCATGTGTGTGATTTGTGTGACTTTCTCTACTAACTGACCTACTGTCAGTCCTGATTTCTGGGACAACAGGGCTTCTACTACACAGCAAGCTCAAAGTCAGACAAATGATGACAGTCAGTCCAAGACAATACAAAGACACTACTGTGGGAAGACAGAGGGTAATCCAGATTAGGATAAAGAAGTGGCCCTATCTGGTCCTTAAAGTATGGGAGAGATGACAGCAGATGAAGATGGGGTGGAAAGAAGGTTAGTCTCCGGGTAAGAAAGCAAGATGAGCAAAATGCAGTGGGGACTGTGCAGAACGTGCTCAAGGACTGATAGGACGTCAGGTGTGATTAGAGATGTGTGTGCATGGAGGTAGGAGCAAGGAAGATGGAAGCAAGGTGTCTACTGGGGGTTCCCCAGGAGACCCTAAGACGTGACTATCCGTTGTGTTTTATCAGGAAGGGTAGTAGGGAGGCAGGACCACAAAGGGATGAGGCTTAACAAGGTTGCGATATCAGGCCATTTCACGAAGAGCAGCTTTTGCTCAGTTGTGCTCCTTCACAGTTCAGTTATTGATCCAGGGCTCTGTCCTCAACCCCCAGGTGACTTAAATACCCAAGCTATTCTGGCTTCCCATGTCCACAGACCAAGCCCACACAACAGCAGCCTGAGAGAACCCTCCCTCAAAGATCAGCAGGCACTGGCTGGTGGGAGTGAGAGCCGCAGGGAGCCACATATGCATGAAAATGGGGATGGGGTAGAGCACAGACACCACCTCTGTGAGAGAAGGCTGCGCCATGTGAAGGGGGCGCTGGGGCCAGGTGAATGTTAGGACTCATTCAAACCATATCCCAGAAGCAGTGGGGAAGCAGTGGTATCTGACTGAGCAGGAGGGTGGCATAATCAGGTAACACCCACCATCGCCTGCTTTTTGAGAAGACAGAGAGGGGGATGGGGGGGAGGGAGGGGGGGGGAGGGAGAGAGACAGAGAGACAGAGAGACAGAGAGAGACAGAGTAGGAAGCAGAGTTCCCAGTCTATTTACAGGTCTAAGGTGGGGTAACAGTTCAGGCAAAAGCCTGCCAGAACTGCCAAGGCCAGCTCCATAGTCATTCCTCGGAAACTTATGCTTACTCTCTGCGTAAAGGCGGAACAGAGAAGTTTCCCTGGAAAACCACTTAGGCTTGCTGTTGATCTTCACAGGTCCTTGTTTTTATAACAGTAACTTCCAGGGAACGTATGGAAGACAATACATACTGACGAACCCTTCTTGTCTAACTACTAATATGCCTTTTAGAAAGATAATGAGTTATAGCTAAAAAAAAAACACCCTGTCATGCAGTAAGTGTGGTCACGGGCTTAGTGCTGGGAGACCTAGCCAAAACAAGGTGGTAGTCACGGGGCTTCACCAATAGTCAATAAGTAGTAAGGTGCTTTGTCTTTCCAGTATTCCCACTGCAAAAGGACCTCAGTACTTCTGAATGCTTAAGGACTAGTAATTCTGATCTCCTGTTACTGAGGAAGTTGGGCCCTCAGCGGGATTATCTACAAGACACATCACATCTCCAGGGGTGCTCACCCTACAGCTGACGAAGTGACTGCTGCATGGAAATGACTGAGACAGGAGACTGAGGGTGAAGTGGCACTTCTCCCAGCTGGCTGACAGTCAACTACACAAAGCCCAGCTCAGCTGAGGATGAGCCACTAAGGACGGGATGTCGCATAGGAATGGGTCACACTGCCCTCCCCACTTGTGGGAGGTGTGGCATCTAAGGACGTCTGAGTCCACAGCCTTGCTTCTCTATGTGCCAGAGGAAGTTTGGCAGAGAAAGATGACATGGATAACAGCCACTGATTCATGCTGAGTTCCCCAGAAGCCAACTGACCATGGGGGACTGTGAGGGACTTATTAGGAAGTGCTCCCAGGCCAGACCAGTGAAGGGGTCAGGGAAATAAGTCAGGGAGGGGAGGAAGCCAGGCAGGGGTCAGCTTGATCTGGCAGAGGAGCTCTGGAGTTTACGTAACACCTCGGAGTTTTCCCCACTCTCAGTAAGGGAGTTGGGCTCTCAGACTCCCCCATCTCTCAGTTATTGCCCAAGGATTGCCTTGTGGCAGCCAGTGCATAAGTTCTCTGTCCACGTGGGGAAAAGTTACAGTAGCCGGATGACAGTCTTTTAAAGAGAATCTCAGGTGAAGGCTTTTGGGGACAAAACTCCCAAAAGGTTAAAGGAATCTAAGGGGATTTGGCAGAGGACTGACAGAGTTCCACATACATTAAACACAATCAGAACTTTTCTGTTTTGAGCAGGCTTCTCCTTGGAGAGATGCTTCTCCCTTAGAAAAGAAACTGGAATCACTCAGTGGCAATGTGAAGGAGACTAGCATGGAGAGTTGTTGGGCCCAAGCACAGAGGACACCTGGGAGAGGCCTGGGAGAGCTTAGGTATCGGCCCAGCGCACACCATTCAACCATTTCCAGCAAACTGGTGCAAAACCCTCCAAGCCTGTTTCCAAAGAGCCCCTGTGTGCTTTAATGTTGAGTCTATGACAGACAAGTTAACTTTATGTGCTGACATGCATGTTACTTGTCCTCATCTGTGTCACACATAAGATGTCTTAGACATTTTCTAACTATGATTCTACGATGCTTGCTCATTCCACAAAGGCAACAAGCGATGGAGGGCTGGTAAGTCATGTTCCGTGCCATCCTGTATAGTGAGGCCTTGCATTCAGCTCCAAAAGACTTAGTGCTGTAATGACCAAATATTTCCCATGTTTAATGCCAGGGGAATGCTATGCTATTGTGGACTTATTTGTGGTTAATATTGTGCCTCCTATCTCTGTCACACTTATATTAGTCATGGGCTTGCAGTTATTTTGTGTTTAAGGCTTTCTATTATACTTTATTGTCAATTTTATCCGCAGCCCAAATATACCTCCTCAAGATGTTCCATGAGTTATTTACACCAAGTTCAAGGTCAACAGTTATAAAACCTCACCAGAAAGTTGCACTTAACGTCTGAGTCTCAGTCTCCGCACATAAAATGAGGATGATGACACCTGACAATGGATGTTGTAACTATTTGATGTGAACAATGCAGCTATCGAGGATGACCAACGTTTATTTTCACTGATGATCCACGCCTGTTTTCGCTGTCTAGCACCACTCACCATTCCTTTAGTACTACTGTACCTGGATTTCCTTTGGGGCAATACCACTTTTAGGACCAGGGTATGTTCTGATTGTCTTAAGCCAGCCAATGTAGCTCACCTCCCTGGTCACAGTGATTAGCTCAGGATGGACAAATAATGTAATGAAAATTAGGAGAACCAGGCCCAGAGAATTGTTGAAGGAGGAAGAACTCTCTCCTCTCCTGAACAGTGCAGGGTAAGCCTGAGAGGCTTGTAGCTACTATAGTGTTCAAGAGAAGCATGTCTGGAGCTAGGGAGGGAGGCCAAAACTGTATGAAGTCTGAAAATGAAGCCAACATGGAGGAAAGAGACCAAGAGAGTCCAGGGCCTGAGAAGATCTGCACATCTGGATTAAGCCATGTTTGATCATCACTGGCCAATAATTTCCTTTTATTTTTTGAGCAGTGTGAGCTGGGGTTTCTTCCAATTGCAATACAAGGACTCCAATGTAACATAAATATTACCTAGGGTTTATTAAGAGCTTACAATGTGCCCTGAACAATACCACGAGCAACACATAGAACGCTTATTCAAGCCTCACAGCATCCCCATGAGCTGTGTCCAATTATTATATCACACATGAGAATGCCAAGACCTGGGAAGTTAAGTAATTTGCCCACAGTCACACAGTCAGTCATTCATGAAGCCAGGACTGAACCCAGGAAGTCTGATATGAGTCCACTATCTTTACCATCACGTTCTTTTTGCCTCTCTGTATATAAAGGACGATCTCTGGTTACATAAATGTATTCACCTCACTTCTGAGTTAAAAAATTACTGTAAATGAGGAGAGATTCCAGTTGCATAGAGCGAAGCCAAGGTACTGTTGGTCTAGTTTATAACATACCATATTGGTATTTAATTTCCAGAATCAGCTTTGAGATTGTTTTGCTGACTATAACTCAAGACCTGGGTTATGAATCTCAAAAGTAGGACTGTAGGAAACCAGACACTTTAGCTAGTGGTCACTTCCTCATGTGAGCCAAGGTAAGACCACTCCTGCTTATGTCCCAGTTGTGGAGAATGACAGCTAGAGAGAATGTTCTGAGACAGATCTAGCTCTATGGATTTGTTTTGCTTATGTGAAAATGAATGCTTTCTCTTCCTAATAGGATCATATAATGTACTCCTTTTACTTACCCATGGAAACCTTCAAATGATGAATATGTGGCTTGCATCATACAGAGTGTCTGTACTGAAGGATTTCCAAAAGAATGGATTTACACTTATTATATCACTCCAAAATTAGCTGCACTAATCTTTTTGGATTATCCCTTGAAAATTGGGCATCTTCAGAGTCTTTAGGTCTGTGACATCAATTTTGCTCATAACTTGTCTTGTCACATAACTGTTTGATTAATCTGGAAGCATTATCTACCTTGGGCTGAAGCACAAACCACTCATCATTCGGATTTTCAAAGTTCCAGGAGTCAAAAGGAATCTCCACCTCCCCGAGGAAGCTGTTATGTCCAAACCGATCATAATGCCAGACCGAGAGCTGCAGAGTTCTTGTTTCCAGCTGGGTGTGGCTGATGGTGTACTGCAAATGAAATTGACAACATCACACTCCACAAGGAGGGCTCTGCCCCATTCTAGGATAGTTCGAAATTTACTTCCACCATCTCTCAGATCATATGCATTAGTATTATGAACTAACACACACAGAAAAGTACTTTTCTTTCTCTGTTTACACTATGAATGAAGTTCTATTGTATAAACTCATTTTGTGTTAGACGTAGCACTAAAAGATATATCAACAAATTATTTAGAGGGGAATCGATAAACTTAAGTTATTGTATAACAAGTGTTAGGTGATGAAGTTTGTCACCTTTCCGGTTTTATCCATTTTTCACTTGCCTAATCATTTTGTCAACATCTACCTTGCAAGCTCAACACTTAACATGTCAATTGTCCAACTTCTCTGTCTTATTTAATTTGTAAGAACCCCCAAATCCAGAAAAGTGCTGGCAGTGAGCAACTTGCAAACACCAGACTTCCTAAAGTCCAGCCTAAGTACAGGGGTGAAGAGATAAACATGTAGACTGAGCAGAAAGAAAATATTGCTGGGGTAGCTTTTCCTTTTCCAGCAGAATGTTTTCGAGGGCCACATGCCACACACCTTCAAATCTCCTGCTTGTTCTGTGCGACTGCCACTGAGGACACGCTTCGGATGGACTGATTTCTGATCATGGATTTGCATCGACACCTGTCCTTGCTGTTCTTGGCATGACGAACCTTGGCACCCTGCTTCCTGAGTTCAGCATGTCACTCCATCTGTGCTGCCTGGGCTCATTTCTGCCATCTTGTTATGGCCACTAGATTCACTATCTGCCTATATTCATTCATTCTCCTTTTTTGGCTCCTGCTTCTATGCAGGACCCCATGGACATGTGCTGCAACCCCCGCCTCCCACTCACCAACTTGCTGTTATGGTGGACTCTGACTCCATCACTCCGGGCACAAGGTCCATAAATTTCCCTGCACTGGCGTTAACTTCTACATGCCAGTTTACCCGGATCTTTCTTACCAAGCTAGATTGGTCCAAGGTGAGAGAAAGGGTTGTTACATGGTAGCCCCTGGGGAAAAGTAATTCCCTAGGATTGAAGCCTGAGTCATATCTCATCTAGGTCACTTTCCCTGAGGGTTCTCAAATCCAGCCCTGCATGTCCACTGTTCATGAACCACATGCCTAAATTTGGCAAAATTTTGAAACTCCACTGAGAAACAGCACATATTTATGCTATATTAGCAGAACGAGTGTGTACAAAGTGATCTGTAAAGTTAGGGTCAAAACTGTGCCAAACTTCTTTTAAGGGGAACTAGCAAAAACAGTTTTCCCAAGGTTGAAAAATATTTTTTGACGAGATGACCAGCTCAGATGTAATTTTGCTGAATCATCTCTACCGAAGGTACAACTTCAGCAGCAGCAGAGAAATAGACAGAATCAGGGTCGTGTGCATATTTTCGTTTCCAAAAACTGTTAGGGAAGTCAAGGGTTTTACACTAATTTATTTAAATTTTACTTTTTCTAGAACATATATATAAGCCTTGACAGGAAAATTCTTGTGGTTACTTCTAAACCAATGTGGTTGCGAACAGCATGACTGAGTTACTATGACAGAGTATTTATTTACCTTCAGTGTTTCATTGAATTCTGGATTGGTGCCTGTTCTGATTTTGGTCTTACGCTTATTGTTTCTGGACTTGTCAGGAAGAAGGTATGACTTGACATAACTGTAGATGATAAAAGATGGAGGTAATTATTGGGAAACATCTACTTTGCAAGAAATTCCTGGCAACTTCAGTGAATAAACCAGGTGAAGGGACTAGGTCAGTGAGCATAAGAGGCGGAACCAAAGAGAATGTGGTCTACATAACAGGGTACCTTAAAATATAATGCTGGGCCTTCAGTAAGAGAGCAGCACTGAAGTGTGGTGGTAGAGGGTGGGCTTTAGAGTCAAGGCGAGTGGGCTTGATCACTCCATACGTCACTGGCTTTGGTAAGCACAAGAGCTCCCTTAACCACTCTGTGCCTCAGTCTCCTCCTCTGTAAAGCTGGGATCATGACAGTATCTAATGTATGGCACTGTGAGGCTTAGTTGATACGCACAAGGAGCTGCCATATTATATTACTCAATAGCTATAACCTATTATTATGATCAATGGCCTCACAAAATGTTATGGGGTTATATTCCGTTCCATTCAGATGAGTGGAGACTTCTGATGAGTGACGTCAGTGGTAACGGGTGGAGGCCATTGCAGTGGTGGAAAAGAAGAAGTAGAAAATAAAATAACCTGAAGTCACAATAGCAGTTCTACACAACACACCTTGCCTGGAGCCATCCCAGGAGCCTCCTGGAGCAGGGACACCTTGGCCGACTCAGAACTATACTAGATGTGTGAGACTGGAATGTACAAGAGGCTACCCAAGCTGTGAAGCACGTCTGCTGGGGCTCTAGGTTATCCCTTCCCATGCTAGCCTAGATGATTACACTGGTCCTGAAGCCCTCTGATACCTAGCTGAGGAAGTAGGTAGACCAGCCTGTACTCAGAATCCATTTGTCTCCCTTAGGATACTTGAAACAGCTTTGTTGAGTTGTTTATTGAACCTATGTTGTCCATTACATAGCAAAAAGGGCAACACAGCAGGCCTGAGACTGCTGTACTTAGGAATGACTGCTTACAAGGCTGGCCCTTGGTTGGCATCCAGGAATGTGGATTTCAGGAGGATTCTCATCATTCCCAGAATAGCCAAAAAGGGTTCACTGTGACTCGGCTATTTGTAAGAACAATATGCCCCATGCTGAACACCTGCTTTCCTCCTGGAAGACTGGAATGTTGAAATGTGACCAGCTGAAATCTCTAAATGAGCTTCTCTGGTACACAACATTTCACAAGTGTCGTTGCAACTGGCTGCCGGAGGAATTAAGCACATCTTGTGTGACTCCACTGGAAGAAGGTAACTGGAAGCTTAGGCCTGGATTCTTCAGACTTTGCCACATATGCCTTTCCCCTTTTGCTGGTCATGACTACATGGAGAGACCTGGGAGTCCTCCTAACAAATTGTCCCACCTGGCAGTGATCTTGGGAGCCCCTGACACATTTTTCTATCTAGCTGCCCTCCAATGTGCCATGGTCCACACCTGTTCTTCCAGGCTGATCCCCGGAATCCTGAGAGCCTTGAAATTGCTCATTTGGGCCAACAGCCTGGTATTTTCCTCTGGAATGTTTCCCAAAACAAAACTTAACAGGATACTCTGGTACATCCTGGGATGTGCCAACCTGCCAGCCTTCTATCTCCAAGAGCAACCCCTGTGTAAACTATGAATCTGTCAGTCCTGACTCATGTTGACTAAGAGCTTTTTTAAAATCAGGTTACCACGGACACCACTGCTATACATGCTCTTCAGAGATTATTTAGAACTGTGGCACAGGAGGAAAGGGACAACTTTCTGTGAAGGCTCTGAATCAAAGGGAGCGCTAATGAAAAAGAAACACACATCTGACAAAGGACGCAGCGGCTGCAACAGTCGGAGGAATATGGTCTGTGCTTACGCGTCTGTCCTGTGTTTCTTTTCATCGCCTATGGCCAGATTTCTGCAGTTCTTGACAAAAATGTAGAGCCCGCCAGTTTTGTAGCAGTAGCTGATGTGGAGAAGGATTTCACCACTGACCTTCACGTTGCCGTAATCTCCTGTTTCACTGTAAACACTCATCATGCTGTTAAGGCTGGTCTGGAATAAACAAAATGAAGAGAAGTGTCTGGTGCTGTCCTAATGATCTCTTCACACAAGCTACCCCCTTCACTCAATTACAATTCCTGTTCTTTACAGTGAGCAGGGACATCTAGGGTGAGGGAAGGAAGCAAAAACCACTTGTTTTGCTTGTTTACCTGGAGGTGTATAAAATCCAAGCCCGATGAAGGATAAGATTTAAGACCATTAGTGGAGAGGCAGGAAACTTGCTGAGAAGGGAAGCATTGCTTTTTTTGGTTTAGTGAATACTCTTTGTTTATTCGCTTCTAATGTATACAGGGTCATTGGGGCATTTCCAATCCCATCTCCTCTCCCCATCCCTACAGCTTTCTCCATTTTCACTGGTAGACTCAAGGTCATCTACTTCAAGGGCTAGCATGTACTGATCAGTACAAAGAAAAGCTCATCTCATATTCTGTGCTGGTGGGGCCACAACCTTCTCTCTAACACCCATGGAGAGCATCCCATCAATGTCTGGGAAAACATAACTATAGCTTTAACAAGGGCATGCCAGGAGAAACTCATATCCCCACAGTGGCTGTGATTCCCCTGAGCAGCTGGTGGCCACACAGACAGTGTAAGACCACAGCTTTGTAAACCTCGGTAAAATAGCAACCCAAAGAATAGAAACCTAAACAATAAAGAGCACCCCAGCCAGTAAATAAAGTAAAAATGTAAAAAACAGTCCAAATCTACCAGGATGAATGATGTTTCTGATGAGACACTAATGACAAGAGACGTATCTGAAATTAAATTGAACAAAATTATCCTTTAGTGCCAGAAGCACAAACTCTGTATCTTAGCAACATGACTGTCACAAAAGACCACCTGGAAGGCTTTCATGAGTGACCCAGTAGTTTCAAAAGCCCTCTCTGTCAATGCCTAGGAAGTAAGGCATGGTCTATACAAAAAGACAGCTTAGAGTTCCCACTTTATATATATATATATATATATATATAAAGTCATTATATTCTTCTAACTGCTTGTAGTAGAGACTTATCAAAGGACAGAATGTGGGTGACATGGCTAGCATCTCTTCTAAGCTTAAAGCAAGGGCAAGAGGAAACCAAGGATTCCATGATTAGTTGGAAATTATAACTTAAAGAGAGTCAGTGAGTCACCAATTTTTCTTTCCTATTCCTAAAATAAAACAACAGAATTTTCATGGTAACAGGTGGCTTTGAGCAATGCTTCTCAAACTGTAATTGCATATAAATTATCTGGGGGATCTTGTTAAAATGAAGATTCTGATCTATTCTGCCTCAGGTGAGGTCTGAGACTCTGCTTTTGTAACAAACTCCGAGGTTCAGAACACCACAGTGTATTTTAAAATCTCAAGAGAAACGCAGCCACATCCACCAGACACCATGCAAACTACTAGCAGTAGTTCACAGTGTCAACAGTAAGTCACACTTTACTTTTTTTCAATGAAGTCCTATCTGGGTGAAGCTGACTTTGGGGCTGTTGCTGTGACACAAAGCAAGTACTGCGCAAAAAAAATCAGTGTGGACCAGGAAATGAAACTGGGGCTGTCCAATCAAACTCCAAGAGTTGACAAGTCATGCAGTGCCCAACAGACATGCACAGCTCACTAGAAAGTATTCGAGGCTATTTGAGAATGGAAACTATTTTTTCTTTCAGTTTATGTGTATTATTGTTTTAAATGGCCACTAAGTTATTAGGATAGTGCCTCTTACGTGTTTTGACCTCACTACTTAATAAATGTGCTCGTCGGGTATTACTTTAGGTGTAGGAGGGCTACAAAAGGATCGCTGGGACACCAAGGGCGCCGTGCACAAGCAAAGTTTTAGAGTCTCTGCTCCAGGTGATACAGTATTGCTGGTCCATGGACCATGCTTTGAGTTTCCAGGGTGTCAAAAATAAGCCCCAATCCCCTCCTATTACCTATGAGAAACCTCTAGCTCACAGACATTATTGGTAGTGCCAAGACATAAAGCATGATATCCACACTGGTAGTCTGAGACCTCCCCACAATACCTCACTGCCTCCCCAGATCACTAACTTGTATCTATACCACATCCCTCTGTGGCCACATCCACAGAGACAGTCCTCTGCAAGCAGGGGGCCCCTATGGAGAGAAGCAAATCTAAGAAACACGACTGCTGAAGTTGGGAGAAATCAAGGCAGGTAAGGCAACTGTACTAGCGATCAAACTTCATGCTCTTAACTGAGCCAGTGCTGTGATTTACAATAGGGATGCTCATTCTAAAGTTATCTTGTTAACGGTAAATCATTTTGGACCATGTGTTCTTTGACTGGTCCTCAGATTCTAACATTTCATGAGTGTTCTTTCTTTGAAATACTTGGATTCTGGTAATGTTATTCACCTTTTAAAAGACAACCTCTGGTCAACTTTACCTGAGTCAGATAAATGCTGGAAAAATGGCCCACCTCGTCAGATTTCCTGTACCATGCAATTTGTGAAGTACGGTTAGCAAGAAGGAAGAGGAAAGATGGAAAACTCACAGTATCTGAGTCAGCATCGGGCACATTTAGGTAGGTCCACTTCCTGTCAGAGACTGCTTGAGCCTTCTTTAAGGAGGTAACCCAAAGGTCAAAAGATAATAGGCTATTAGAGCTACAGACAAATTGGAGAAGCAAAGGAAAAGACTTACAGGCACATAGATGGGTACAAGGACATCCGGGCTCTGAAAGCCTACCTCCCAAGCAAAGCCTTGAACACTAAAGAAGGGGCTTTCTTCTATAGACCGTGTTTGAGTGTGCAACCTGACTGGGTGTGTGTTTTAGGAAGATGACCGGCAGTAAGCAGTGTGTAGGTCGGGTGAGGAGTTGAGAGAATGCTGGCAGGGAAATCTATCAGCAGAGAAGTGAGATGAGTTATAGGCTTGAGCTGATGAGAACCTGAACTAGGGAGTGAAGAGGTTTTAAAACCTGGGTGAGGACCATGGAAGGAGGGGGAATTGATCAGGAGCCCGAGGAAAGACCCACATAAATTACACTGAAAAGAACTCTGTGGGAAAAGGGCAAGCAGAGACTATAATGACTTTTGACTCACTATCACCCATTTTCCCAAGAACATTCCTATCTCCTTTGGAAATGCACAGAAAATCAGCAAGAGAAAGAAGAAACTTGCAGCACGTGCTAGCAAACTGCTTACGGTTGACAGGCCACTTGCTAGACTGTGAGTGTTTGCGGAAAACCGGGAGGATGCTAAATCCTCAATACCTTCTCCAGTCTCTTCTGAGGAGTCCTAAGAAAGGAGAAGAAATCGGAGGTTTAGTTTATTGCTTTCCTAGAAAGTCCGCACATCAAAAACCATTTTCTTTTCTAATTATCTGAAAAATAAGATACAAATATCTAGAAATCACCCTATTCCTAGGTTGTTCTCCTTTGCTCTTTATTCAACCTGAATTACATCATCAGAGTGAGGTCTCCTTCCTAGGGGTGCTTGCTTTAATGGAAAGAACATGAAATTTGGAATCACACAGACCTGGGTGTTCAATTCCTATCTCCCTGATCTCTACGGTGATTCACTTTGGGCAAAGTACTTAAGTGATTTTTACTTTTTTATTTTAAAAGTTGGGTCTTTGCACACATGTATATTTGTGTGTATGTGTGTGTGCAAGATATCAAGATGGGGAAATAGATCTCAAAAATCTAATAAACTATTTTAGACACTGGATTCTTGTCCAAAATTTCAGATACTACTTTTCTTCTCCCACTTTTTTTTTCTCCTTCATGATATAAAACAGCTTTTTTTTTTCCTGGTTACTTAAGCAATACATTTTTATAGTAAAAAATTTCAAGCAATAGAGATAAATATAAATTAAACTTAGGTTTCCATTAACATATTAATACAAAAGTTCAATATTTATTATGGTATTATGGTATGTATGGGATACACACACACACACACACACACACACACATATGGATTATATCGCACATACTTTTTTTATTTTGGACACAATTATTTTTTGCTTCTCCTTGCCTCCCTGTCGCTCTTCTCTCCCCAGGTTAAACTAATATTTTCATCCTGCTATACATATTATATTCTATGTTCTTCTCCTTATTTATGTGAAAAATCATATGAAAGTGTGCACACACAAATATGAATAGTCATACATAAGAAATTCTTTTAACCATAGTTTTATATATTGAGGCTATTTTATATATGTAACTCTGTGCTTTTGCTTTAAAAAACCGTTTTGTTATATGACATGTAGGGCAGTAAACATAAATGTACAGCATAATAACAATATAAAGTGATCAAGCAGGTGTCCCCTTTGTGTCCTGACCTTATCATAAAGCCCTTCTGCTCCCTTTCAAATAATATCTTAACTCTTAATCACATCCTTGCTTTTCTTTATGGTCTTACTACCTAAGCATACATCCCTAAACAATGTGATTTTGTTTTGCCTGCTTTTGAACTTTATGTAGAAGGAATTAAATGTTACATATTCCTTTGTATTTTGCTTCTCTGTCTTGATCCTCTAGCCTTAAGAGTCATCCAAATTGTTGCATATTGTCATAGTTCATTCATTTTTATTTGGTATTTAATTGTATGATAGCCCACACTTCATTTATCCATTCCTCTGTTGCTTAATATTTGGGTTGTTGCCAGATTTTTTTTCTATTACAAACAAAGCTGCTGTGAATATTCTTGACTATGTGCCTTGATGGACAAAAACACAAGTTTCCCTTGGATACGTACCAATGAGAGGAATTGCCACGTGCTACGGCATGCATACCTCCACATGCTTATCTATATTATGTTTAAGATAATGTCAAACTTTCAGAAGTAGTTGTACCAATCCACAGTCTAACCAGCAATGCATGAGAGTCTCCTTTGCTCCATATCCTTGTCTCCCACAGTTCATACTATCAGACTTTTTCATTTTTGCTAATCCAGTAGATGTTTAAAATCTTTTTTATTTCAATTTTCATTTCCCTTTTTTACTAAACTAAGTTGAACACCTATGTTCTGATCATTGGCCAACTAAATTTCCTGCTTTGTGAATACTCTTTCCAAACTTGCTTATTTTTATATTGATATATTTGTGTTTTTCTCACTGATGGGCTCACAAGACGAGCTGGTGCACTTCGTAGCACCAGAAACTAAGAAGAAACTAAGAAAATGCTCAAAACAAAAACAAACCAACAACAAAAAGACAAAAAACCCAACCTACAATAATAGGAGTGTGTCAAAGGGATACAGGAGCTGAAAGAGCTCCTAATGGCCAAAGCAGGGTAAGTTTGAGCAATAATGTAGTACTGGGTTATAACTCAAAGGATAAAATAAATATACATGCTGATATAAAT
>JAVSCE010022024.1:0-37656 GCA_032199065.1 Smutsia gigantea | reverse complement strand
ATTTAGGGTGATTATTGATAGGTATGTACTTATTGCCATTGCTGGCTTTAGATTCGTGGTTACCAAGGGTTCAAGGGTTGCTTCTTACTATCTAACAATCTAACTTAACTTTCTTGTTAAGTTATTGTAAACACAGTCTGATGTTTCTTTCTTTCTCTCCCTTCTTATTCCTCCTCCTCCATTCTTTCTATAATAGGTGTTTTATTCTTTGCCTTTAGTTAGTATTTGGGTGGTCTGCTTTCTTTGCTATGATTTTATTTTCTCTGGTGACATCTTTTTAGCCTTAGGTGTGCTTCCATCTAGAGCAGTCCATTTAAGATATCCTGTAGTGGTGGTTTATGAGAGGCAAATTCTCTCAACTTTCGTTTGTCTGGAAATTGTTTAATCTCTCCATCATATTTAAATGATAATCGTGCTGGATACAATATTCTTGGTTCGAGGCCCTTCTGTTTCATAACGTTAAATATATCATGCCATTCTCTTCTGGCCTGTAATGTTTCTGTTGAGAAGTCTGATGATAGTCTGATGGGTTTTCCTTTGTAGGTGACCTTTTTTCTCTCTCTAGCTGCCTTTAATACCCTGTCTTTATCTTTGATCTTTGCCATCTTAATTAGTATGTGTCTTGGTGTTGTCTTCCTTGGGTCCCTTGTGTTGGGAGATCTATGAGCTTCGGTGGACTGCGAGATTACTTCCTTCCCCAGCGAGGGAAAGTTTTCAGCAATTATTTCTTCAAAGACACTTTCTATCCCTTTTTCTCTCTCTTCTTCCTCTGGTACTCCTATAATGCGAATATTGTTCCGTTTGGATTGGTCACACAGTTCTCTTAATATTCTTTCATTCCTAGAAATCCTTTTATCTCTCTCTGCCTCAGCTGCTCTGTACTCCTGTTCTCTGTTTTCTATTCCATTAACAGTCTCTTGCATCTCATCCATTCTGCTGTTAAGGCCGTCGATCGCTTGTCTGATTTCTGTATTGTCTTTCCTCAGTTCCCTCACTTCCTCCCTCAGCTCTTGCACATTTCTCTGTAGGTCTATCAGCATAGTTATGATTTTTATTCTGAATTCTTTTTCAGGCAGGCTGTGCATTTCCATCCCTTCAGACTCCTTCTCTGGGGTTGTCTGGTTGATTTTGGTCTGAACCATATTCCTCTGTCTTTTCATGGCTATATAATTGGTCACTGATAGTTGCCACGTATGTCAGCTGCCTCTTGGGGTGCCGAGTCCTCTCGGGTGTAGCTGCACGCTGTGCGCTTTCCTGTGTATTCTCGTCTCTGTTTTAGGAATAGATGTATTTTCTGTGTTTTCGTAGATAAATATAGTGTTGGGAGGAGATTTCTGCCGCCCTGCTCACACTGCCATCTTCCCGGAAGTCCGATGGGGTATTTTTTTTACTTCCTTTGGGTTGTTATGGGATTTTTTGCTTTTAAAATAGTGTTAATTACAACATTTGTTGCAAGTACCAAAAGAAATTAAAAACTTTTAAGTCTTTTCTCATTAGTTATTATATAATGTTTTAAGAAGATGTAAATTTACTTATCATCATTAATGATGATGATAAGTACCATGTACTAAGCTTTCACCATGTGTCAAGCTCTGTGCTATGCATTTCATATTACATTATTTTACTTAATCCATGAAGCATTATACTCATGTTACAAATGAAGGAACTGAAGCTAAAAAAATAAGGAAATTTGCTGAACAACACATAGTAAAAGAGCCAAGAGTAATTCCAAGATATTTGATACTCAAACCACGATCTCAGCTATTCCATATGGGAGGAAAGCAAATGCTTACATTAAATGTTGATGGGCCTGTTCAAAATGAAATGATGGAATGACTGGAGTAAAACAATACATATTAAGTAATTATTATAAGGAAATGATAATGCCATCAAATAGTATTTGCAAAGTGCACTGTAATCATTAGCGCTACAATCTTGGACAGGGTATAATCATTTCCTCTTACAGGTATAGTGATTGAGACAGGCAAAGTTTAAAAACCATTTCCAATGTGTAAAAATAAGTGAAATCTATTTAATATGATAATGTGTCAGTGTCTTTATGTTTTAAAAGGTGTCTCTTGTAGATACCATAATAGTTTGGTCTTTTTTTTTTCTTGTAATCCATTCTGACAAACTCATCTTTTTAATTGGAGTATTTAGCCCATTAACATTTATTGTGATTATAGAAATAGTTGGATTTAGGTGTACCATCTCACTCTGTTTTCTTTGTCCCTTCTGCTTTCCGTTCTTCCTCTTTTGGACTAAACATTCTTTTAGAATTTCATTTTCTCAAATGGCCCTTTAGCTGTATCTCTTTGATTATGTTTTAGTGTTTGTTCTAGGAGTTACAATAAACATACTTAAGTTTTCACAATCTCCTTAGAATTAGTATCAACTTTGTTTACAATGTAGAAGCCTTGCAACTTTATAGGCCCACTTACACCCCACACCTGTCCTTTAAACTCTAATTGTTAAATACATTCAATCCAGGCTGGAGCCTGCCGGCAGGAGTTGAGCAGGTCCTGAGTGGGGGCGTCAGGCTGTATATACAAAATAACAGGAGGACAGACTGGTGCAGAATGCCATCGAGGCTTTAATGTATATGACTTTTATACAGAAGTAAAGGAGAAATAGAGGTTAAGTTACCATAGTTAAAGGTAAATCTTACTGACTAGCTAGAGGGTATAGAACAAAGAAATCTGATAACACTGGGGATAACCTTCCAGGCCGCTTTCGTCATGATTCCTGTAGGCGATAAGTCAATGTAAAAGGAGAAAAGGTCAAGGAACAGGTAAAACGGCGAACAAATCCAAAATGGCTGTACTTCTGCTCAGTATGCTTCTGGCATAGGCGCCCACAAATCCATGTATGTTATGAACCCTGTAAAACAATGGTAAAATTTGTGCTTTAAATTGTCTTTAGTGTTTCAAAGAAATTAGGAGAAAAGTGGTCTTTTATATTTACCTACATATGCATATTTTCTATTTTACTCCTTCCTGAAGATCCGAGTCTCCATCTGGCATCATTTCTCTTCAGCCTGATGATCACCCTGCAGTATTCCTCACAGTCCGAATCTGCTTCCAACCAGTTCTTAGTTTTTTTTTAACCTACAAGTGTATCTATTTTGCCTCCATTCTTTTTTGTGTTTTTACTTTTCCTGATTTTACTGAGATACGATTGTCATATGATAAAAGGCACATATTTAAAATACACAACAATTGTAGGTTTTCACTTAAGTACATGCCCATGAAACTATTACCACAATCAACATAATGAACATATCCATCACCTCCAAAAGTTTCCTCACATCTCTTTATAATCCCCTTCTCTCTCCTTAGCCCCTCTCCCATCCCCTAGCAAACATTAATGTGCTTTCTGTCACTACAGCTCAATCTGCATTTTCTAGAATTTAATATAAGTGAAGAATTATTCATCATGTATGTATTTTTTTGTATTGCTCCTTCAATCAGCACAATTACTTTGTGTCATTTATGTTACAGCATGTATCAGTAGATCATTCTTCTTTATTGCTGAGTAATTTCCTATTGTATGGATATACCATAATTTTTAATCCAGTCACCTGTTGATGGACATTGGGTTGTTTTTAGTTTTGGGGGATTATTAATAAAGCTGCTATGAGTGGTCAGCTCCAGGTGTCTGTGTGGACATGTGCTCTCATTTCTTTAGGGTAAACATCTAGTAATGTAAAGGATGGTCATATGGTAGATGCATGTTTTACTTCTTAAAGGTTAAAAATAGTCGCTAAGCTGTTTTCCTAAGAAATGGTACCATTTTACATCCCTGCCAGCTGTGTGAGAGTCCCAACTGTTTGCCAAGAGGTGGTACTGTCAGTCTTTTTAGTTTTAGCTCTTTTAGGGGGTGTGTAGAGGTATCTGGTTGTGATTTTTATCACCTTTATTCATGAAGGATATTTTCACTAGCTATAGAATTCTGGGATGACAGGTTTTTTTTTTTTTTAACTCTATAGATCTTTATTGAAAGGGAAGTCCAGGCAGTCCAAAATAGCCCTGGGGTGACAGGTTTTATTGCTTTTTCTTTCAGCACTTTAAGATGCTGTCCGCAGTCATTTTGACAATTGCTCCCTTATATGTGCTCGCTGTCTCTGAGCACTTTCAGTTTTTTTCAGGATCTTTGGTTTTTAACAATTTGACTATGATGTTCCTAAGAACAGTCTTATTATATTGCTCCGGTTTCACTGAAAGGATTGATTTTGTCCTTCACCAAATCTGGGAAATGTTCAGTCATTGTTTCTGTATAACATACTAATTAATGTAGGCAAAAAATGTTTTAAAGAATTTTCATCTACAGCTTTCATTTACCTTCTGCAACTAAAACAAATCTGATGTCTGACAATGAGAACCATCTTCCACAAAAATATTTTTAAAACCTTTTTGAGTCAATTAGTCAGTGATAACATAGAGACACAGTTCATCAGTCATCCATTCACTTATTCATTTAGTAAATATTTATTGTGCAGTTACTGTTTTAGGTGTGAGGATAGACTAATGAGCAAGAGACAAAACAGTGACAGCTAATGCTTAGAGAATGTAAGGACCATTAAAAATATATATGAACTTATTTATTCTAAATAACAACTCTGTAAATAAGTAGTATTGTTATCCCATTTTACATATGAGGAAGCTAAGACTTCAAGGGGTTATGTAATAGGTCTAAGGTCACATAGGTAGCAAATACCAGAGCTGGATTTTAAACCTAGCTAGTCAGGCTCTAAAATATGCGTTTTTAAGCCGTACTAATTTTAACCACTGGGGGCAAAAAAATGGAGGACGTAGGATGGTCAGCCTTTATCTTTAGCCATATGAGCGCTGAACAAATCACTCAGTCATTCTGACACTTTTCCTTACCTGTAAAATTAGTGCGTTTCACCAGTGGAGTAACAGTACTATACAAAAAAGGGCCATAATAATTATTCCACAGCAGACCCACAGGTGACAGATATCTTAATTGCTGGAGTGAGTTGTCAATAGTTATTATTCACAGGGTGTCATTCAGATTCTTTCTTCATTTTGAGTGGATGTGTTCTAAAACAAAGAAGATGATCTAATAGCTTATCATAGTGGCTCCCAGTTCCTGAGACCTGGTTTTCTCTTTTCATTGATGATTGTGTGACATACTGTTTCTATTAACAATCATATGAAATAGTTGAGTGTTTCTAAAAAATAAGTCTGTAAAGTTCTTTTTGCAGTGACAACAGCTTGCTAGTAGAAATACCGAAAGCAGACTGTACTAGAAAAACAGAGATGACATACCAACAATTCAAGATACTACACTAAAAAAACTTTTTTTAATGATACAGGACTTTTAATCTTAAAAAGTACAAGGATGTGACAGGACCTTAGAATTAGGGGTGACTTTTCATGTTGCCTGTAATTTTTTAAATATCACAGTTTAAAAAACCTATTTTCTTTAACATTTCTAACTTTATGATTATTTAAAACATGGCATCTTTAAGAGTCTGAAAGTGGAGCTATTAGGAAAATTAATTAGCAATGCTAAAGTAAGTCAGAGAAAGACAAATACTGTATGATTTTACTTATTTGCGGAATCTAAAAACAAAACAGAAATTGAGTCATAGATACAGAGAAGAGACTGGTGGTTACCATAGTTGGGGTGGGGGGACAGGAATGGGTGAAACAGGTGGAGGGTAAAAAATTAGTGACAATGTTCAATATCTTGATCTGGGTGATGGTCACATGAGTGTATGTACATGTCAAAATTAATCGAGCTATACACTAAGATCATGTATTTTATTGTATGTACCTTAAATGCAGGGATGTTAAACACAGAGCTCAAGACAATTTTCTTGGAAAAGAAACTGCATTCTAGGACATGATTCCAGTTAATAAGAACTCTTGAGTAAGAACAAATAAAATAACAAGCAACAATTAAGATGTATTGCATGCCTACCAGGTGCCAGGCACTGGGTTAAGTACTTAACATTGACTGTCTTATTTAATCTTCACCACAACCCTCTGGGGGAGATATTCCTTGTTATCATCTGCACTTTATAGATCTGAAAACCGAGGCTGAGAGAGGTTAAATCACCCGCCAAATCCTCCATCTGGAGGTGGGCAGAGCCCAAGGGATCTGAGGGATTGCTTTCTGACTCTAGGACTGCCTCACTCTGAAAGCACTCTCCACCGCACACAATGGGTAAAAACACATGGAAAGGAAAAAACAAAACCCCCCTGCCAACTATTGTTCTAGTTCAACTATCTCAGCACTTAAGCTGCTTTTCTTTTCTAATTTTCATAGTAGTCTTATGGGCAGGTGTTATCTTTTTAGATATGAGGGAGCTGAAGCTTAAAGAAACCAAGTAACTTGCCCAGAACCACACTTTCACTGTGGCTGGACAGGAGACATGCGCCCAGGCCCTCCGTCTGCAGCCCCAGTGTGCCTCACTGCTTCCTCGGGGATCTCAGTGAATACCCTGGACAGACATATCTGGCTCTCTGTTCCTATCTGTGGAGGACCAAACTCTCCCTCCCACCTTCTTTTCTGGGAGTTACCTCAACACCCACCCTCCATGGCTTCTTCCCACTGGCTGACTCCCACGGCTCCTTCCAACCACGGGGAGACCCTCTCTGCTCTGAGTTTTCCGTGTTGCTGTCCTCAGCCCCTGGCCCAGTCTGGGTCCCTGGGGAGTGCTCCAAGCAGCCTAGGCTAACCTGGCTCCAGCATCTGGCCCTCCTCGAGTCACCTGTTTACTGTCAGTGTTCCCTCTCCCTACCTCTCCAGGGCCCCGCTGCACACACCACCCAACAGTAATTGGCTTTTATCTCCTCCGTGTCTAGCTAAGTACCCGGCACACAGTAGATGCTCAATGAATGTTTGCAGATGGATGAATAAAGACTGACCTCTGAAGTCCTGAACAATTACCCGAAAGCCATAATTGGAAAGTCACTGCCCCTGAAAGCACACACAGAAATACTGTGTGTCACATGGATTAGTGAGTCTCTAGTTCTAATACTTTTTTCTTATTTATTTATTTTTTCTTAAGGTATTATTGATATACACTCTTATGAAGGTTTCACATGAAGAAACAATGTGGTTACTATATTTACCCATATTAACAAGTCCCCACCCATACCCCAATGCAGTCACTGTCCAGCAGTGTAGTAAGATGCCACAGATTCACTGTTTGCCTTCTCTGGGCTACACTGTTTTCCCTGTGATCCCCCACACCATGTGTCTCTAGTTCTAATACTTAAATGAAATGGACTAAAAGTACTCATTATTAGGATGAATAATGACAATTTTCATTTTTGTGTAAATTTATATTTTGAACTGATTTTTCTTTCTTGTTTTTGGAAAGAGCTAATGATTATTTCCTAATTGTAATGAGCACTAACATTGTAAAAACAGCCTACATCCTCAGGCACTTTATCTCATTTCACTCTTATGATCAGTTTTGTGACATAGCTGCTACTGGATATTTCATAGTAAGACAATGAGCTCAAGGGTGATTTATTTAAGATCAGAGGAGAAGTAAAATTGTTGGGAATAGAGTTCAGCTCTTCTTTAAGGCCAGTGTCCTTCCCACTACAAAGATATAGAAAAAGTGAAAATGAACATTGTCTATAAAATGTGGACTCTCAAAAAAACAGTGAGTGAGGGAAGAGAATCCTTTCCTTCACACCACATGAGGGAGCATTTATCTGGTAGCCCGGGCTCTGAATTCAGGAGCTCAATAGTGGAAATATCTTTGGGGAAGGGGCAGTAGAGAGGAGGGAAAAGAAAAAGAAGTATCTTTGGTTAGCTTAATCTTCCTGCCATATTCTTCAGACTTTCTCTAAACTGCCAGAAAGAGTAACATTTCACCGGGTAACTTCTGTGCAATGTTATCCTATGTACATGTACTGCCTCTTTCAATATTTTTACAAATAAAAAGGTACCAATGAGTTTATTTCCTCTGCTGAGTCAGGGTAGTGTCGCAAGTCACAGCAGTTGAGGGCAGGTGGTTCTCCAAAAAGCCTCTAGAAACACCACCTTAACTAGAACATTGAGCACCCCCATATCTTTTATGTTATTGCATAGTAGAATTGTAAGGTAGGTGCTGAGAATGAGCAACGAATGAGCAGCTGCCACGTTGTAGGGGCCCTGAGAAGACGCCGGCTCTCAGAGCCCTGAGCTGCAGGGTGAGGGCCACGTCCCTGAGGATCTGGCTGCAATGTCAGCTGCTGCTTCCATCATACCAGGTTGCCTCGGCCTGCTGCTGGGAAACTAGAGCCCTGGTTCGATTTTCTGGGTCCCCGGGCCGCGCTGCAGGGCTCTGTTGTACTCAGAAGTAAAGATCTCCAAGACATACTAAGTGAAAAGAGCAAGGTGATTATTATAGTTTACTGTTTTGTGCAAAAAAGCGAAACTTTTAAAAAGAACATACGCCTGCATTTGCTTATTACGCATAAACTATCAGTTGCCAACATATTCTCCATCTGTAAAATGTGGGTGGCGGGATTTCATTGAACGTTGCAAAATTAGAACAATGCCTAACCCCCTGGAGTACCATTTTACTTGGGTTCTCAATCCACATAATTCTAAAATACCCTTAAAAAAAATCATTTTCAACAGGCACCGGCAAGATGAAAATGCGGCAAGCCACAGCAAAATGTAATTACTTGGAGCTGCTTAGGCCCGACAGCAGTGAGCCGATACTGAAAGATGTTTGGTGAATCGATGTGATAGATACCAGAGAACTAACCACTGTTCATTCTTTGACGAAGTTCATAACCAAAATCTTTTTTTCCCCTTAGGAGGGGGTCGTTCAGATGTTAGCGACAGTGTTATTTTAAGTTTTGTTACTCCAAATGTATGATCAACTTTAAGGAAAATCTTAAAATATTACCTCAGATGATGGCCCCAGCACATTACCTGGCCCAACAATGTCACTGTTACCGGGAACGGTAAGTGCGAGGCGTCCTGTTCCGGCCATAAAGCCAGGGAAAAGACGCGCCAGGATCGCGCTCGGAATTCAGGGTCCGGGCGTGTTAGGGGAAGAGTAACCCTTGCTTCAGCCTTTCAGGGGCTCACCGAGGTGACGAACAGCGACTCCCGGCCAAGCCACGTGGGGCCTCGGCCTCCTCCCGGGCGCTTCCTTCCGCCGCCCGAGGGCTGGAGAATGCCGCCTGCAGGTGGCGCCCCGAGCCGCGCGCCCGTCCCGCGGGGCCCGCCGCGGCAGGAACGTGAGCCCCGCCAGGAGGAAAGGCTGGTGGCCGGAGTCTAACTGCACGCAGCGCGGCTCGAGGCCGTCCCTCCGCCCCCAAAGCCTCGGCCGTCCTCGATAGGGGCCCGGAGGTGGCTTAGGCAGAAATCATGGACTGACCTGTGGCTTTGCTGTTCCTCAAGCGCTGTTTCAAAAAAGGATCATCTGTGCAGTGTATACTCTTCTCTGCAACCACAGGGCCTTGGGAAAACTTGCCTACTATCTGGGATAGCTTTGGAGTCATACTCTCTCAATTTTCCCGTTTTCCTGGGCATAACAATGAAAACTTGGCTGCCATTATTTGTTCCTGGAACATTTAAGGACCATTTTGTTTAATTATACATGGAATGTTGTTTTTCCCCCACCATTCAACACTAAGGCTGAATGAAGTGCTAAAAAAAATGAAGAGCGATTTGAATCAGGAGCTGTAGTTTTCTATAAGCTCCTGTGGAAATCTGTGGTCCTCTCTTAAAGAATTCCAGTGTCCAGCATGGTGCCAAATACATACACCGCGATAAAAAGTACTGTTTAAATTATAGTGGGTCCATATTTTCAAACAATAATTCAACTGAAAGCAGACACATCTCCAACGACTACAACTTTAGGATTGTATAAAAGTAAAGTTTGCAAGTCACATTTTAATGAGTTGTGCATATTTTATGGAGATCACTTTTCTCACTTTTATTTCACCAAACTGAAATTATCTCTGATACTTTTCCCTCTTACCAACATCCACTTTCATTTTGACTTTTCTTTCTTAGATTTGTTAACTACAATTCTGGATTTCAAGAAACACTTTTAAATACCAGGTTTTGGTCTTTAGTCTTTGCTTCCTTCCCTCGTGTCACTAATCATTTCTTTACACTTTCAAAATAATTTTGCAATTCCTGTTAAAACATTTATATGCCCTACTGTTATCTCCAACAATGCACAGATTTAAACCATTGAGGCATACACCACTAAAGAAGGCATGGGAAATAATATATTTGGTGCAGCACCCTAATCTTATTTTGAAATCCAAGTGTGCAGTTAATGTAACTGTGACATACATGGCTGATTGTGGGACTCCGGTTCCAAAGAGAATAGTAATTAATTAATATTTCCAAGGAAACAGACAAGAGCAGGGGTATTTGCATTGTTCTATTACTAGTGATTGATTTCATGGGTGCTGCTTACGTCTTTATTACAAACATGGACTGACTGGCATATCAAGATAACTTTATTCCACATATATATGATTGGGTAAGGGCAATAAGAAAATGCCATGTAAAAAGGAATTTATGAAAGGAGAGAAGCTAGGCATATAGACAGAATAGGCTTTTTCGCTAGAAAAACGTTAGTTGTACATATTTCTAGATGAACAATATGGCCTGGTTTCTTTCATGAAAATTTAAAACAGGAAGGCTAGAAACCCCCTATGAAGAAACAGAAAAACCTGATTTTTATAAGTTTATATCTACAATGAGTGACAAACCAAGATTATTTCAAGACTTCTTTCATTTAAAGAGAAAAAGAGCGTTTGGATTATAAGAAGTAACTGAACAGTAGGGCCAGAAATGTATCCTACAGTGAATTAGAAAGTAAGCGCCAAGTTTCCCTTTAACTGCTTTCCAATTGTTTTATAGTTTTCTTCTTCCAATTTGACTGTGGGTTCCTCTCCAAAAGGAAGTATTTATTTTGCACATGCCACAGAGGTTTCCTTTAGCACTGGAAACATTAGTTGCAAATGTTAATAGCTTGGCTTGAGAAGTTGCATTCTACACATGGAAGGAGACATAATGATCAGTAATTAGCCAATTAAAAATAAAGGTTCTTCCTTCCGAGGAGTATTTCTCAGTCCGCCCTGAATTCCCAATCAGAAAGGCATCATCCAGTTTAATCCTAGATTTATGCCAAAATTCAGTTACAATTAATAAGACAAAAATATAAAGCCACTTATTGTATGGAATGGCATTTCTGAGAAACACTGACTGGGCATAACAATGAAAACTTGGCTGCCAGTGTTGGGGATAAGCTTGCGATGCTCTAGATCTTAGTCTACATGAGATCATGTGAAAAGACTGAATTTTAAATTCTTTTTAAGTTTCTCATGCTTGCAATCAATGAGCATGCACTGGAAAAATGTACCATAAGAGGGTAGACACACAAGGTCTTTTTTTCTTTTTTAATTATCCTTGTTACATAATCTTACATTGGTTTCAAGTATGCAACACAGTGGCCCAACACAGTTACCCCTATTATGAAATCTTCACTCCCATTAGTGCGGTTACTAGCCACACAGGGTCTCTTTAGCGCCACAAACTAGAATGGGAAATAAAGCAAACTTCTGGGACTTTTAGTCCATTCTAACTTGAAACCCTGGACACCTGGTACCGCATGGGGTGAGTACGTGATGCGCACTCGGACCAAAGCAGCTGGCTTTGAGAGGAACGAGCCGCGCGGCCGGCCCAGCAGGGCGGTCGTCGGGCTCGCAGCTAGCAAGTCGACCCCGTCGCCGCGTCTCTGGTCAGGGACGCAGCCCCTGGGTTCCCCGCCCGGAGGTCCAGGTTCCAGGGCCTCCCCGGCGGGCGGGAGGGGCGCGCGGCAGGAGAGGAGCCAACACGGCGGGAGGCGACCCGCGGAGCACGCGGCTCCGGGGGCTCGCCCCGGACGGGCAGGAGGGCAAGGCTGCGGGCAGGGGGTGTGTTATGGAATGAAGGGACACCGGCTCTCGAGACCGTCTACGAAGCTAAGCCAGAACGGCGGAGGCGACGACACCGGACGTGTGCACCGGCCCGCCCCCTCGCCGCCCCCTCGCCGCCCCCGGCCCCCAACCGGAGCGGCAAGTAATTCATACAAAAGGAAGACTCGCCTCCGCCCGGGGGGAATCCCAGGGACCGTCGCTAAACTCCCACTAACCTAGAAGCGAGGGCGTTCGCGCGCACGCCCTCCACCCCCTCGCGCTCGTCGTCGTCGGAGTCGAGAGGAGCATGCGCGAGGCGAAGGGCGCGCTTCAGTGTGCAGCGCGCACCTCGCCCACGGTCCCCGACGTAGGGGGAGGGGACGGCGCCCGCATGGGCGCCGGGCGGTGGTGGCGCAGGGTAACATGGGAAAGTGGTGTCGTGTGATGGCCCGCCCCTTTCCCGAGGGTAGGGGAGGGCCATATATAAGGGCCGTGGTCGCCCTGAACGTTCTTTTTCGCAACGGGTTTGCCGCTAGGACACAGGTGAGTGTTGCTGCGGCCTCCGCGGGCCTGGTCAGGCGCGGGTGGCGGGCATACCCGGCGCTGTGCCGCCGAGCTCCCTGACGGTGTCGGCAGCCCCGAGCCTCGGGCGCTCGTGGGCGGGAGTGTTCGAGGCTCTGCGCGCTGCCCCGGAGCCTCTTGGCCGCGTTCTCGGGGGGCGGCCGGATGGACGCCGAGGCCGCCGCGTGCCGATCCCGCCGCTGCGCCTCGCCGGGTAACCGCCCTGGAGACTCCGGTCCCGGGGTTTCCAAAGGAAGGCGGTGACGGCCTCGACGTCGAGGGCGTAACCGAGGTAGGACGGGCGGAGGGCGGCGGCGGGGCACTGGGCCGGCGCGCGTGTTCGGAGCGCAGCCGAGCCGGTAGGGGAGGCCTGGCTACCGCCCCGCCCGCGCGCGCGGAAAGATGGCCGCTCGGCCCGCCGCGGAGCTCAAAATGGAGGACGCGGCGGCTGGGCGAGCGGGGTGCGGCGGCCACACAAAGGCGGTGCTGCACCGCTGACCCCGCTGGCCGGTGGAGACCGGAGCCGGGCCCGGGCGGCAGGTGGAGCTGCCGGTGGAATTTGCCCCCGAGGGTGGCTCGCGCCGGCTCTCGAGTGGTGTCTTCAGGCCTCTCTCCTCCCAATGCAGGTGTCGTGAAAACCACCGTTAATCAAAACCGAGATGGGAAAGGAAAAGACCCATATAAACATCGTCGTCATTGGACACGTAGATTCGGGAAAATCGACCACTACTGGCCACCTGATCTACAAATGCGGTGGGATCGACAAAAGAACCATCGAAAAGTTTGAGAAGGAGGCTGCTGAGGTGGGCACGGTGTCGGTGCTGGGCCGAAGGCGCGGGAAGGACGGGAAGGGTGAATTCCCCGGATGAGTCACCGCCTCGGGGCCGCGCGCCGGGCAGTTGGCCGTGCTACGGCTGTGGCCCCTCCCCCCCTACCGGAGGGAGGAGTACGGTCCAGGCCCCTAGATGAACTTCGCTGGGGCCGCTGGCGCCGCATGAGTGGGTGTAAGCGACGTCAGGCTGGGTTTTGATCTTAGTTACCAAGTAACCATCTTTAATTCTTACAGATGGGAAAGGGCTCCTTCAAGTATGCCTGGGTCTTGGATAAACTGAAAGCCGAACGTGAGCGTGGTATCACCATTGATATCTCCCTGTGGAAATTTGAGACCAGCAAGTATTATGTGACTATCATTGATGCCCCAGGACACAGGGACTTTATCAAAAACATGATTACAGGCACATCTCAGGTTTGTAGGATTAATAAGGCAAAACTTAAGCCTGTCTTCTAGGGTGGAAAAACGGTGGGCTCCTCCCTTGGAAGACCTTTCCTTTAATAGAATGTGACCTTGTTTTCTTTCAAAGGCTGATTGCGCTGTCCTGATAGTTGCTGCTGGTGTTGGTGAATTTGAAGCAGGTATCTCCAAGAATGGGCAGACCCGTGAGCATGCCCTTCTGGCTTACACACTGGGTGTGAAGCAGCTAATTGTTGGTGTTAACAAAATGGATTCCACTGAGCCACCCTACAGCCAGAAGAGATACGAGGAAATCGTTAAGGAAGTCAGCACCTACATTAAGAAAATTGGCTACAACCCCGACACAGTAGCATTTGTGCCAATTTCCGGTTGGAACGGTGACAACATGCTGGAGCCAAGTGCTAATGTAAGTGATTTTTCTCCAGACAGTTGAAAAATGAACTTAGGAAACATGGAAATGTTGATTGATAATCTTGTGTCCTAGATGCCTTGGTTCAAGGCATGGAAAGTCACGCGTAAAGATGGCAGTGCCAGTGGGACCACGCTGCTTGAAGCTCTGGATTGTATCCAGCCACCAACTCGTCCAACTGACAAGCCCTTGCGCCTGCCCCTTCAGGATGTCTACAAAATTGGTGGTAAGTTGACTATGGCCAGAATGTATGGTGTAACTTGTACAAATGGCTACAGTGCCTTCTGTTTTCATATAAGGTGTTCACAACGCTGTGAATGTTTCAGGTATTGGTACTGTGCCTGTGGGCCGAGTGGAGACTGGTGTCCTCAAACCTGGCATGGTAGTCACCTTTGCTCCAGTGAATGTGACAACTGAGGTCAAGTCTGTTGAAATGCACCACGAAGCTTTGAGTGAGGCTCTTCCTGGGGACAATGTGGGCTTCAACGTCAAGAATGTATCTGTCAAAGATGTTCGTCGTGGCAATGTGGCTGGTGACAGTAAAAATGACCCACCGATGGAAGCAGCTGGCTTCACAGCTCAGGTAACACTATTCACACTGACACGTTCCTGCTTCCTGCCAGGGCTTGTCTGGGAGGCGTGCTAATAACCACACATTTCTTCTCCAAGGTGATTATCCTGAACCATCCAGGCCAGATCAGTGCTGGCTACGCTCCTGTGCTGGACTGTCACACGGCTCACATTGCCTGCAAGTTTGCTGAGCTGAAGGAGAAGATTGACCGCCGTTCTGGGAAGAAGCTGGAGGATGGCCCCAAGTTCCTGAAGTCTGGTGACGCCGCCATTGTTGACATGGTTCCTGGCAAGCCCATGTGTGTGGAGAGCTTCTCTGACTACCCTCCTCTGGGTAAGGACGATGCCCTGTGACCAGGAATTGTAGAGATGAGAATAGTACTTTTGCGTACCAGTTGTTTCTGATGTAAAATTTGTCTCAACAGGCCGTTTTGCTGTTCGTGACATGAGACAGACAGTTGCTGTGGGTGTCATCAAAGCAGTGGACAAGAAGGCTGCTGGAGCTGGCAAGGTCACCAAGTCTGCCCAGAAAGCTCAGAAGGCTAAATGAATATTACCCCCAAACCCCGCCACCCCGGTCTTACTCAGTGGTGGAAGAACGGTCTCAGAACTGTTTGTCTCGATTGGCCATTTAAGTTTAATAGTGAAAGACTGGCTAATGATAACAATGCATCGTAAAACCTTCAGAAGGAAAGGAGAATGTTTTGTGGACCATGTTTCTTTTTGTGTGTGTGGCAGTTTTAAGTTATTAGTTTTTAAAATCAGTACTTTTTAATGGAAACAACTTGACCAAAAATCTGTCACAGAATTTTGAGACCCATTAAAACAAAAGTTTAATGAGAAACGTGTCTTCTTTGGTCAGCCCTGTAACTTACACAGTACTGCTTAGGTAAAAGACTGAGTTACCCATAATTATTTTTGGTATTACATATGCTAAACCTTTATCTGGTGATTCTGGGTTAACATTTTTTCTGTGGGAACTTAAATTTCACCTGCTTCTAGGGGAAGAATCAAAGTACATAGTTATGGATTACAGGGGTGTCTGTGCAACACAGGGTAGATAAGGAAAGAGTTAATGTAAGCTCTATAGAAAAGGCTAAGTTCTGTAATAAAGTGTGTTGCATACAAATTTTTGTGTTTTAACTTCGTGTCAAATTTTAGCAGTTAACTGGAACGCATTTCTCACATTTTAAAGACTTAAAAGTGTGAGACTTAAGTAGCACCAAGCAATTGTTCCACTAGAGTTCAGTTGTGTTTCAGGTTCTATGAAAAACGTATTGGAAGCGTGTATTTCCTGTCGCTTGGAAGTCTGATAGTTGTCATCTGGAGCAAGGTTGAAGAGGGAACATTGCCACACTGGAGATGTGGTGGAGGAGGTATTGTGGCAAAATGACAGCCTAAGTGAGAGGAAGGACCATTTTGGACTGGAGTGCAGGAGCTTTATTGCTTCTAGGTGGAAAAGTGTTCAGGTTTTACCCCAGATCTGAGAGAGGAATGTTGGAAGATTAGCATTTGAGGTTGCTGAAGTGTGACAGATGGGCAGGGTGACAGTAAGCAACCCTGTGAGAGTAGGATGGTTTGGGGATGGCTGCCTGCAGTGTGACGGGTGTCCTTGTGTGTAACGGTAGAGTAAGCTGGTTTTGGAACAGTTGGGCACCTGAAAAACAATGGAACTTTTTGACTAATTCTGTGGGGCAGTACTTCGGCTTTGCTTGTGGAAGGAAAATTTTCAGCTGCTTAAGTGGCAGAGTCCCGGGATATCTCATGTTTTGTAAGCAAACGTAGGCTGAGTGGCATGTGTAACTACAGCAACTGAGGCAAATTGGTAGTTGAGAAACTGATTCTAAACGTAAAGTGTCTTCTCACTTAAGTACCAGAGGCACTTGATGGGGTCTTTGGAGTTTGTCCAGCCAGGAGGCACCTACCCCTTACACCCTGAGAGTGCTTGCTGTCTGATTAAAGGGAGTGGGTAAGGGCTTCAATAGCTAGCGATAAAATGGCAGCTGGTGTAAAGCAAATGGGACGGTTGCAGAATTTGCTCAGGTTCATTGTCCCCACTCACCCCCATGGGTTTAATTGTAGAAGATTGCTACTACTATAAGGCAGGGTAGGGAAGAACGAGTTCAAAGCTTCAGTGGAACCAGCTGGGTACTTACAAAGAGCCTGGTAGTTGTATGCCTAAGCAATGGTCTGACTTCAGCACCCCCTACTGGTGGTCACTGCAAATTTAAAACGAATATACAAATTCAGGATAAAGTACCTTTTGCTGAGTTTTCTACATATGTAAATCTTTTTTTTCTGTTTGATTAAAAGCAAAATAGATGCATAAAAGCACAGACTAGTGCTTGACCTTAACCTGTAATTTAAACTGGCCAGTGTTGAATTACCCGTGTTTGTAAAGAATCTGAGATTGCATCTGGTTGAAATGTGTCTACAGGGATTCTGGCGTGATTTTGGAATATGAAAGGGAAATGGGAAAGGTAATCGTGTTTCCAGGAGTTAAGACCTGGGTTAACTCCAGGGCTGCTCATCCTGTGCCCAGAATAGGCCATAGCGGAGTTAACACTGTTTTGTCTTAGCTTTACTAGAGTTAGTATTGCTAACTTATTTCCCAGATCTGACTGCACAGTCTAGTAGGGTCAGGTACCCGAGTCTGATGGTCTCACTGCTTTTTCCATGAGGAATATGGACAGTTTTTGTCCTTGGGCCAGTGTTCCAGCATTGGGTCACTACTTGGCTGCGTTACCTGGATAATCTTTCAAACTTAGGTTTCAGTGACAGTGCCATTCATATCTAAACCGGTAACACCAAAGGTCTCACTCAGCTGGAAACCCTCGCTTTGAATACCCTGGCTCCCATCACGTCACCTGCAGCTGTCAACCTGATTGCCCCCATATCCCTGAAAACAAAGTTGCCATAGCTTTTTGAATATATGGTATTTTAATGTTCCTTTGAAAAAAAATGAATTGACCACCAGTCTTGCAGGAAAGTCGGTAATGAACGAACCTAGGAAGTTGAGACTCAAGTTTGAGGTCTGGTGTGGCAGCAAGATAAACACTAGAAGCAATATTTTTCACATGGTGATTTATCTGGTACTTGAGGTTTGCCCAATAAAGGCTACTGACTGGTGCAGAGCTGACTGAATAGTTTTCAGTATGGGGTGGGAAAATCCTGAAGAATAACTACAACTATGAGTTTTATTTTCATTTAAACATGGTAGCCTTTTACGCAGAGTTGAGGTTGGAGCACATTTATAACCAAGTTTTCATAGTATCACAGTTCCTGAAGTGGCCAACTAGAGAAAGGGTGGCCGCTCTGTCAGGAGATGCTACACACTTCAGGTGTGGGCACCTGCGGGCCAGTACATTTGTTAGGGAATGAAGAAGTAAAGCCAGGAAGCTGAGAGACTTGCACTGTGTCTGAAGGGGGACAGCATGAGGTGTACTGCCTGATGGGGAGGAGAGCTGCTGTCTAGGTGAGGTTTAGATGCTTCTTCCTACAGATGAAGCATCAGGCATGTTTTCCCTATTATTTTACCTTCCTGAGGTTTTTCCTGGTGGTTTTGCTTTTCATAATTTTTTATCTCCAAACCCCATGCTCCGTCACCCTGGTGGCACCAAAGTCACTTCCATTATTTGCAGGTCTCCAGGACCTTCGTTGACTAGTTAAAACTAAAATTGCAGCCTCACTATTATAAATACATTATTTGCTCAATCGGTAGTGATTCAGAAGAGGAAAACTTGGTAACCTTGTTAGGAAACTGCCACATGGCTCCTGAAAGGTTAGCCTCTGGTCTAATGGCAATCAGGGACCAAGTGATGTTCTCAATGAAGGGGTTGTGCTTTAGTCCCGCCCCACCAAGAGAAAGAGTGAAGAGAAGGGAAGGTCATCTGTCTTTGACTGCCTGTAGGCCCCGTGGATCTCTAGAGTGCAGAGCTCAGTCTGTGCTCTGGGGAGGACATGGCCACAAAGGTTAACACCACCTTAACATTAAAGTCTTGTCCTAAGCAAAGAGTATTAGAAAACTTTGATTTAGTAAACTAGAGATTTAAAAGTTCCCACCTTTTTAAAGGTATCCTATGCACTCAAAATTCACCCTTTTAAAGTATATAGTTAGGCAAGTTTTGACAGATGTATAGTTTACCACTATTAAGGTAAAAAACAGTTCCATCACCCACACTCCCCAAATTCCCATATGCCCCTTTGTAGTCAACCCCTCTCCCACCCCTAATCCTTGATAGCCGCTGATTTTTCTGTTGCAATAATTTTGTTTCTACAGCAATGTTATGTATCTGGATTCATGAAGTGTACATAGCCTTTTTGATTCTGGTTTCTTTAACTTAGCATGATATTTGATATTCATCCATTTTACATCAATAAGCTGTTCTAATGGATGTAAGTTTTTCATTCCCATCTGAGGGACGTTTGATTTTTCTCCCCAATTTTGGACAATTAAAAATAAAGCCACTATAAACATTCATATAACAGATCTGTGTGACTAGGTGTTCATCTTGTATAAGTATCGAATTACAGGGTCGTATGACAAGTGTATGCCTTAAGAAACTACCAACTGCCAAAGTGGCTGAATTGTAAGTAATGGGTTTTTTTTAAGTGAAGTTTTCATTGTTACTTTGCTATGATTAATTTTTTAAAGGAAAAATAATTTGGTTGTTACACAGACACTGTAAGACAGTGGAGAACTTACATGTGTTTTGTTTTTTTTTTAATTGTAACTATGATATGCCAGGCATTCTGGGGATTGGGGTTAGAGTTGTGAACACAATGGACATAGTTCTTGGCTTGGCTTTAGAGTTTATAATCTAGTGGGAGAGAGCGATATTAACTAAATAAGTAGATAATTTTAAGTTGTGAGCATGCTTTGAAGGAAAACGAGGGCAAAGTGTTAAAAGGGATACAATTTGGACTGGCTAGAGAAGGTATTTGTCAGGAATAGCTGAGACCTGAAGGATAAGTAGGAGTTAGTTCAGTTGGAGAATATGAAAACATTTTATTAACCTTATTAAACACCCAATACCTGAGATTTAACTTGTCCTCATAACATTTACATAGAATCAGAAAAATCAAAACCTTTTAGTTTAACCTATTCAAATCCACTTTGAATACATTCATTGACATCTCAGCTTGATTGCATGTCAATGTGGATGTCATTAGCAGAGAACTCAATCCTCACAACAGCCTTTTCAGGAGCAGGTATGGAGAGAGGCTTCTACATCATTCCATTCATTGCTAGATGAATGTTTTTTTATATTAAGAATGCCTGCTGGTAACTTAAAATCATCATGGCTGGGTCATTCTCTAGGATAACCGAACTATTTCATTCTCTTTCTTACAAGATCTAATTGAAGACACCAATGAATACTAGTTAATCTGACTTGAAAACGCTCAGTTCCTACTGCTGTTTCTTAACCTTAGATCACAGTTGCTAGATTATTCCCCTGCTGTTCTTCCCAGTTTATAGCTTTTAAAGTATTTCCACCAAAACTGAATATATTATAGCTATGGATGCATAAATGGATGTGGATGTGGGCTCAGAATGCTTTTTTTGTGACCCACGAAAGAAGTCACCTTACTTGGACTCTAATTTCCTAAATTGATGCGTTTGGACTAGATGGTCAGAGTGATAAAAGTGGGGAAAAGTGCCTTTCATCATCTTTCTAGTGGGCTTAATACTATCCATCTCTTAAGATTGTCGTGAGGGTGAAATGAGTTGATGGATGCAGACTGCAGCCCCGTACCTCGCCTGTCATACAGACAATAAAAGGGGGCTTTTATCAGTTTGGAAGGTCGGAATTGCTTTAAGCAACTCCATTGTACTTTTGATTAATGGTTAATATCACCTGCTTATTTTTAACGTAAATTTTATTTTAGGAATATCTCAAAGTGTGATGGTTTTTGTTTTGTTTTTACAAAGAAGCCATTTTTTGGAATAAAATAACAGATCTATGGAAAAGTTGCAGATAGGATAGAGTTTCCTTATACTCCTCACCTAGTTTGTTTCCCCTGTCACCGCCTTGTTACCATAGTACATTTGTCAAGACCACTAAGAAACCAACACTGGTATGTTGCTGTTTATCTCCAGACTTTATGTAGATTTCACCAATTTTTCTATTAATGGCCTTTTTTCTGTTCCAGGAACCAACCCAAGACACCACTGTATTATTTTAAAAACTCAAATTTTGGGAGTTTACATTTATTTTATCTTGAGATAATTTTGAATCTGGAGGCTGCTATCTAGCACATTAAATAAAAATGGATGTTGTCATTTATACATCTGATACTTACCTTTATTTACTTTGAAATTTATAAATAGTAAACAAACCAGGTCCAAAACAGACCTATGGCATTGCACTAGAGAACTGTTCTTTTGATCATTATGCTCCAGCCAATTGTAAACTCACCTAATAACACTATAATCCAGGTCATATCTCACCATTTTAATAACATAATCAGTGAAATTTCATCAAATGGTAAAAGCAAGGTGAAGTAGGTGGTAGCTTTAAGTTTACTTTTTTGGGCAGATTTACTAATTTTCTCTGCCACTCAAGGTCATGGAGGGAGTAAAAGTCTCTGTACTAGGAATTTAAATTTTTCTCTTTAGCCAGTCATTTTCCCTGTGAGTTCAGGTAGTTTTGGCTTTTTGTCAAACTTTGCACTCCGAACAGCTCAGCGCCACAGTGCATGCAGTCTGGATACCACCTTTAGCACGGTCCCTTTGAGACTTTGTCTGAAACATAGGTTATTGCTTACATAAAGCAGGGTAGGTTTTAAAGTGGACATGTCAATAGTAGGAAGTTTGGTGTATTCTGCTGAGAGTAACTGGCGGCAAAAACTGATGGAAGACTGGTTTGATCCTGCAGGTGTGGCTAGAATTGAAAGAACAAAATACTACACTTGGTTAAGTGTTCAGTAAAATCCTGTGACTGAGGGAATATCCAGCTGGTGTGATCAGCTGCGGTGTGGCCATATGAGCAGTGGGTCTCAGTGCTGTCTGGAGCCACCCAAACTGAGGAAGGGGTTCTCGGCCTGCTGCCGAAGGCATCTGCACAATTCCCTACGGCCTGGGCTGTGACTTGCAGGTGTAGGGGTGCAGCTCCAGCACTAACCCAGGAGGGGCTTTACCCAGCCTTGACCTGCAGCCCCTCAATTCAGCTGTCATCCTACCTTCTCAACTGACTCTCACACTTACCTGCTTGAGTCTCTTCCAGGGCTGCAAGGAGCTAGCCAGTCAGGAAATGTCAAAGGAGAAATGAGATGATTCTTACTTACTAATGTTTGGCTCCAGAGAACATTGTCTCTATATTGAGGTGAGGGAATGTATCTCTTGGAACTCAGTTTCTCATATTTTATAATATTGTTCGTGGCTGTTTGTCTTCAAAGCTGTACCTGTCTGTGAATTTTGTTAAACTGCCCCCCTTTAAGTTTGTTCTTTGTGAAATTGGAAATACAGAGAGTTCTTTAAGTTTCTTTGCATTGCTTGAAACACACATACCCCATCTGGTCCTGAATTTAAATACAGTAGTCAAGCAGTGTTTCTTTTTAAATTTAGGCAGTGTTTTTAAAGTCTCCTAACATGCTGTTTTAAACTTGGATTTTCCTGTTTTAAAAGGGTATAGATCAATTCTAATAAAAGAATTCAGAGCAACCAACGTAAGACTAAAGTGAATTACGAGGCACCACATTTAAAAAGCTGTTTAGCCTAGCGAACACTAGAATAGTATTAATGTCTTCAAGTATATGAAGACTGTTTTAAGTCTGCAGAGGATGCTGTTCAAAGTAGAATTCATATTGTAAATTCCCCTGCAGCCTTCAAACTGGGATAACATTAGACTGAGTGCTATAATGGCTCATGAAGCATGGCAGCTCTGTAATTGCTTAGCATGAAATAGGCTACAGAGGGTTGGTATTGGAAATTGAGGGTTAAACCAAGAGAAACAGGCTTCTATAGTTAGGTGAGATGGAGAAGCTTTACCCAGTGGAGGACCTCTGGTCCTTAGGAAAAACACTGAAAGTGGCAGCAAAATATCGTGGAGTTAGGATGCCTGGACCCAGGCCCTGCAGCATGACTTAGCTTAGGAAAGAGATCAATAAGCTTGTTTTTAAAGGCTTCCTAGGAAAATTCATTGAGGAATACGCAGATGTAAAAGAATTGTAATGTACTGGGGTTTTCCCATCCAGGAGTATGCTATTTGAACAGATTAGTCTTTCTCCCAACTGTTTTGACTAGGCTGCATAGTAAAACTATACTTCCTATTCCAACACAGTACACACACACACACACACACACACACACACACACACACACATTTCATTGCATCCATGACATTGTCAATTGGAAGTCACAAATGCTCCTGATTATAATACTATTATTACAGGACATCAATTTAGAGATGATAAAATATGAACAAATTATCTTAAAATAGGTGGAATATAATTTGTATATGAATTACTGAAACAAGTCTCAGAGAGTAGTACTTTTATGACAAAAAATTAACTGCATGACCTGCTAATGAATACAGTCAGCACTTTGAAAAATAGTGACATGACAGCTGAAACAGGTTCTAGATCAAAATGATTGCATCCTCTCTCTACGGCATAAAAGCACAGGGACTCAACCTCTACCTCTCTGCATGTAGGTATTCTTGTGGGCCCAAAGCTTACATTTGAAAAACCTGGGGTTGTGTCCACAAATCACAGCCGGCCTTTCATTGGAAGGTGGTTGCGCTCTTTTAGATGTGAATTTCTGTAATAGAATGTCACATCAGTTTTCTGCACAACTTAACTGCTCTAGTACTTCACTTGACATTATAGATTATTCATATTCTAGGTTCTAGCCAGCACACACACAGCCACTGAGATAATGGGTATTCGTGGAGGCAGGCCAGCGGGTCCACGGTTGGCTCGGCACCAGGACAACCTACGGAGCTTGTTAAACAGAGGCCACGACCTCTCCAGGCAGACTGAGTCAGAACTGCTTACCATAAGGTCTGGCCGTACTTCCCACAGGAGTTCTGCTGTCCAGCCAGGTTTAAGAATCATTGCTGAGGAAGATGACCCCCCTGAGAATAGTGTCTGTGAGAAAAAAAAAGCATTTACTTTAAACTTTATTTCCCATGTTTCGCCCAGTGATTGTTTTCGATTAAAAAATTTTAATTTTATAGCTTTTACACTATATTTTAAAGCCAGTCTTAGGACAGTCGCCAGCTCCAAAGGCTCTCCTTCCAGTTTCTCTCCCACCCCTCATTCCTCGTACTTACCCCTCCGTGATGGGAGTCGGTGCACTGCGCTCGCCATCCAGACACCCAGCAACAAAACACACAGAAGATTAAACTTGAATTCTTTAGTTTACTGGGAATTATTTGTATTCCAGAGCTTTAATGAAAGAACTTTTACCAAAAAAAAAAAAAAAAAAAATTGCTCAAGACCCTTCCAGTCATACGTTCCTTTAGTTTTTTTTCTAATAATGGCTTTATCTTTATGTCACATACTATAAAATTCACCCTTTTAAAGTGTACGTGCCGTCACCAACTGCAATCAGCCTTCAGGTCATTTTCATCACTGAATAAAAGAGGTGCCCTTTTTAAGGGCAAAGAAGCCACCCAGAAGACTCCTTTTAAATTTCTTGAGCCAGTTTGCATACCAGCCTCAGGCCTAGACCAAACCTGGGGGGCTATAGGAACCAAGATTGTTTTGAATCAATGAAGATTCAGTGCAAGAGGGCAGTGGAGGGGCATGGTGACTGGGAAGAAACAGCGGCGTCTGTCACAGGCAAGCGACTCTCCAAGTTCTGTTTCCCTCGTCTCCGTAGCAGGAACAGCTCCGTCATGGGGGAAGTGCCACTGTGCACACAGGGCACGTCATCGGGCACACAGGGAACCATTAAGTTAGGTAGTAGCTACTCTTACAAAATCACCAATGACAGCATTGTTTTCCCTGGGGTCATGTGATACATTTCTCTTAGATTTCAGTAATAGGAAAAAGTTATCTCCTGGTCCCCTTGATGAGACAAAGAACTGTATCACTGCCACAAAACTCCGACGTGGACCTTAATGTTGAAGCATATGTAATCTGTTTTACTCAGGTGATCCTCAATTTTGAACTGCTCTGTTTTCTTTAAAATGTTTCAGTTACATTTTTAGAAATGAGTAAGGGATAATTATCAACAAATAGGTTTTAGAGACTGGGATACATACACAAATCATTTCACTTGGTTTTAAAAAAAACTGTGTATCAGCTTCGTCATCTTGACACTTTTTCAGCGTGCAGTGGCAGTTAAGTGCAAACTGAACTCTACCCAGGAAACGGTAATTCCTCATTCTTCCCTCAACTCCTGGCAACCACCTTCTACTCTCCGAATTTGATCACACTAGGTACTCATGTGCAATCTACAGAATTTGCCCTTTTTAGTGACTGGCTCATTTCACTTAGTGTATCATCCATGCGGTAGCGTGTGTCAGAATTTCCCTCAAGGCTGAGAAGTCTTCCATTTATTTACGTGCATTTTGTTTATCCACGCCATGCAGCCATTGACAGATTCTTGGGCGCTTTCACCTTTCAGCTTGACCCGAGCCAGGGCTCTTGGAGATCCTGCCTTCCATTCTGTTGGGGGTATACCAGGAGTAGAATTGCTGCATCATATGGTAATGGTACTCTTAATTTTGGGAACCATCCAACTGTTTTCCGTAGAGCTGCACCATTTAGAATTCTGCTAGCCGTGCATAAAGGTTTCAGTTCCAATTCCTGCACCACCTTGTCAAAACTTTTGTTTGATAATAAACATCCTGACATTTGTGAGATGGCATCTCATGTGGTTTTGGTTTGTACTTAATGACGTAGGCAATCACAAGAGAAGGTAGGTTTTTTTTTGGAAGTATCGTTGATATACAATCTTATACTGGCTTTAATGGTACAACAGTTACACATGTTAAATCCTCACCCCCTCTAGTGCAGATACTATCAATCAATATAGTAAGATGTTACAGAATCACTGACTATATTCTCTATGCTGAAGAGTAAGTACACAGTTCTTAATACTCATGTCACAAATATTTTATCCCACTTAATTACACACTCGTTTTAGTTTTGCCATCTCTTCTTCCTTAATATTCATTCCTCCAAAAAGTGTGTCCTGAGTGTCTACAACTGTGGCGTTGCCTGTATTCAGGAGGTCTGAACTGCTCAGAGGTCAAGGTAAGGCGGAATGCGGAACACACAATAGAAGAACTCCCGTGAGGAGGGCCCAAGCGGGGCAGCTCGCTTCCCTGGGTGCCTCCAGCCGGCGCAGCTCTGCGGGCTCAGGAGCCCCTCGCACCTGCTGGCTCTCCCGGTGGCTTCCAGACTGTTCAGATTGCTCTGGACAGCAGTGCATTCGAGAAGGTGGTATTTCTGAAGTGGAAAAGCCATGACGATTAACAAGCTAGGGTGAGACTCAAAAATGACAAAATACTTAAAAACTATCAGTAATAAAATTCAAACTCTTGGCTATAAGGTAACTTGACAATTCAAGGTCATAATGGCTTAATTATAGGTGCCTATCTTCACCCTCCCTCCCTCCCCTAACCAATTATTTTACACATGCTGAGTGTTTCTTAGCTGCTTCCTCTTTACTGTAGTGTTCCTGCTGAAATGACTTCAGGACCTAGCCTTTCTACTACCAGGCAATGTGGTCTGTGATGGATGGAGGAAACCCAAGGTGTAGACAGCTTCTGTCGGAGGCTGACTGTTGTCACTTGGGGGATTTCTGGCGGGTAGGTGCATTGGGGCAAGGTTACATTTTTAGCTGATTTCTTCCTAGGGTGCTGTGGCCTGTAGTGCTTCTGGCTCGCAGCACCAAAAGGGAGGCTGTTTTGAAATACTCTTTTAAGTGACATAATTTTATATAAGTTAACGTATTTTAAATGACGGATTTAAAGAGATTTCACATCTAAACCAAATGGCAGAATCTAAAACAAATGTTTCCCATCAAACATTTTCAGCGAGTTACCACAGTAATGGAATGACATTATAAAGCTTAAGTTCACTGACATGTGCAGTGTCACCCAGCCCAAATCACTGCTGTGGGGGGACCTTCCAGTCCCTCAAGATGATTTTTTCTGACATTCTGCTCAGTAAGTACCCCATTCACTTGTTTCACTCCTTTACTTAACCAGGAAGCAATTTTAAAACCAGTGATTCCCCTTCTAGTACTAAAATACCTTTTAAAAAAATGCAATCTAATGTACCCAGTATTGCCTCTGTAGTAAGAATTCTGCCCTAGAGTGGCCACGGTAACTAAAAGAAGTCACCACTTTGTGAGATGACTGAATCAGATACCAAAGAATTCCTCATTGCTAAACAATCCAGGTTACAAATACTTTTCACTAGTTGCCAACCTAGACTTTATGAAACAAATCCATGAAAACTGAGCATTCAAGTAGCTAAACACGATCACAGAACAAGGTTTCGGCTGCCTCACTGCCATCATCAGGCTTCACTGGCAGACCTGGAACCTGGGTGACTCTGGGGTGGCTAACCACCTCGAGTGCCTGCTCAGGCCTGAAGCTGACGTGGGGGCATCTCCCTTGGCTGCCACCGGAGGCCCGAGCAGCACCTCCAGGGAGAAGCAGGGCCCTCAGCCCGCTGGATTGCATTCGCTTTGTGGTCTATCCGCAGAGGTCGCGGGCCCATAGGGCTGCTGGTCATCCCACCTGACCAACTGTGGCCACACGCTGTTGAAGTACTGTTAGAAGAGGAGGGCCAGCACCCCTCGGGGATTATGTCAGTTCTGACTTAAAAAGAAATGCTAGTCACCCATTACTATGGATTTGTCTTCAGTGCTAAGGAACTGTGGCCTGACAGTGTCAAAGAAAATACTGTATGATATCAAACAACTATCTTTACTTTATTCTCCCTCAACCAGGTTACCAAAACATTTCTACACTGTGGATGATGGAAAACTATGATGATTTCTAATCTTTCAATTTATAGTGTCTTCATTAATGTTCAAAGGCAATTACTGGTGATAATTTCCTCCAGAAGTACAGGAATCTAGAAGTCAACTTTTACCCTAATGTCACATTCCAATACTGGAAATTAGCCAAATGATTATGGATTTTATATAGTCTAAAATTTTTAGCCTTAAGAATGGGAAGGCCTGGAAATCACCTCCTGACCCATGACCAAGCAGATGACACTAACTTTCAAAGACAGTTGAAGGATGAGAGCTTCACTTTCGGTATATTTTATGGCCCAAGCCCTTGTGAACAGGCAAATCTGGAAGCTGGTTTTTTTTCAGCTTTAGTTGTAGGCCCACTGTTACATCTCTGATGAATAATCACACAAAGCTTCATCAATAGGCTCCTGGAAAAGGAAGGGTTTACAACTGCTTTTTGAGATACAGGAAAACAGCACAGCTAAAACCTCCGTCCTCTTCATGAGCTGATGACAAACCCATCATAACTAACAAGGTCATTTCAACGGGTCCAATATAATGCTGCTTATCTCCTATTATGCGCTCACATTGATCAAAAGTCTTCTGTGAGCAGAAAGCTGCAGCCGTCCCTCTTCAAGGCTGTCCGTGTCGCACAGGTGCTAATCAGTTTCGGGCAGTCCATTCAAAGCCACCTGTCTCTGCTGGGTGGTCTTCACGAACCTGAGCAGGTTGACGATGGCAGCAGGTGTCACGCCAGGTATGCGACTAGCAGCCCCAATCTAAGAATGAAACCACAAGAGAAACCTAAGTGAGCTATGTCAAATCAAACCAAATCTATTTCCCCCTAAATTAATCCGTATATTAGAGTTTATATTTTCAAAATTACTATCTTAATGTATCTTCAAAATAACTCTATCAAGTAGATAAAGGAAATGTGAATATTATAATATCTTCATTTTGCCAAACTGGAGAAACGGGGGCTCAGAGAAATCAGTGATTTGTCCAAGAGCACATAACTAACAGATGGTAGCATGCCTACTTTTTCATTAAACGAATGCAACATCCTCAGCAGTGTGCAGGGCAGCACCTAGAATTAGTCTTGTTAACATTTCTGTGGTGTATTGTTTCAGTGAAATGTATGAATACTTCCTCTAAGTGGCACAAAGACTAAGCAGCCTGTCAGTTCAGGTCAGTTTTTGTTACCCGATCAGTCTGTAGCAATTGCATCAGAACTCTGCAGGTCCAGAATTGTGGAAGAGGGGTTGTGAAATCTGATGACCAGTGATGTCTAATTGAACCTTCTGTGATAACACAGACTTTTTATACTTATTTGCATTGTAACACCATATGTGGCTACTGAGCACGTGAAATGTGGCTAGTGTGATTGAAGAGGTGTTTGAATTGTATTTAACTTTAATTAATGTAAGTGGTCACATCTGGCTAGAGGCTGTCATTCAGGCAGTGCAGCCTATGAGTATCCATTAGATCATGATCTAAAATGAACAGGATATACAGAATTATAAAAGTTAAGGCCTATTTGCTTGGTTTCCATGATGGCTATTTCTAAGAACACCATGTTTTGTTGACTAAATTGCTCTTCCCTTTAAAAATCTTTTTTTCTCCAAAACTTTTTATCGGCTATATTTTTGCTAAATGCCACTTTATGAACCACTACTAAAAAAACCCCCACAAAAAATAAAAAACACTACCCATTAAACTATGATACATCATCAATTTTTAATATACAGCTCAGTTACAGAGATGTTAAAATGTGCGTCTCAGAATCAATAAAGGTAGCCTTCAAGCTTTAAATATTTGGTATTAGAAGTCCAACAATATGTACTATAGAATGAAGTTTTTTATCTGCTTACACGTGTGCATGTGTACACACACGCACTTAGACTCAAGTGTGGGGCAGGGGACCTCTTTGGCCCCCTCTTCCTTCTAGTAGCATCTAAGGCAACACTATGGAACCCTGGGGAGGGATCCAAGCAGTGATCTGAAAATCCTGATGTGTATTACATTTTACCCTAATGTGGCTTAAGTCATTTTTATATAGTTTACACTAATGGTTTAGCCTATGACTGGAACCAGAGAATAATTATAATCAACTCCATTCTTGACTTCATAGTTTTTTATTTAGACTAAGCTTTTTCATCTCACATAAAAACATATCAGCATGTGTTATACAAAGAGCTATATGAAAATAAGAGGTTGTTTTTTATAATGAAATGCAATATGTGGCCACTGTCAATCCAGGTTCAAGAAATTAAAGCACTGGCTCTTTATTTATAACCTGTTCTATCCACTGCCTGCTGTCTTACCGTCTGTGGGCGACTGAAATGTAGCTTCTCTCGGACTTCAGCGGACAAAGACACATCCCTGAGAGTCAGGTAATCTAGGTCTTTTGGCAGCTGGAGAGCTTCATCTCGCTGAACTTCCTTTATTTCTTGTTGCTGATAGAAGAGCATTGATTCATAAGTGGCTGGTGAGCAAAATTAATTAGGTTACAAAGAGCTTGTGCACCCAGTGTCTCATCCAATACTCAACACCGAAGAAAGGAGGGGTGGGTATTCCCTTTGGCACGTGAGGGCATTGAGGCTAAAATGAAGAAAGGGAGTATGCTGCATATTAACTACAACACTCTTATGTGGTCATTTACTGCACGTTCTTTTCATTTCAAAAATCTGGAAAATTAAAAGTAAAAGAAAAGAAATTGCTTTTTCAAGTGCAAAGTGGAATGTTTCCCTCAACAGGCTGTGGTTTTGAATTTTAAGTCCTAAAGACAGAATGTTTCTTCAAAAAACCATTTTCTGAATTATGCCCATATAAAGCTGTAATTCTAAATTGTGGAGTTTCTTACATGGTAACACATTAATTTAAATAATTTAGCTAAAGTTATACTCAGAAATGACATTAGAAAGATAATTCAGCAGTCATTTTGTAATTAAAGAGTTCTGATCTTAGAAAATTAAATTCAAAACTTGTTTTAAAACCTAAATTGAGGTGGGCATTCTGACCCCGTTCAAGAAAGTGAGTCCTCCCTAAAGATTCTGGCAGCATCGGCCTCCTTCACCGGCTGACAGCCAGGAAAATCTCAGCTCCGAGCCTGGCTCTACCAGTGAATTACCCTCAGACCACGGGTACATCGTTATCCTTCTGGGATGTATACAGCAGTAATATATATAGCTATATATATATATATATATATATATATAGTAATAGAGCAAACTAGTACAAATTATAATAATTTTATGACTCAATAAAGTAATTTTTCCTCAATAAAGTAGTCATGATTTTGGAGTATAGGTTAACATTACTTCTTAAACATTAGTATACTGCTAGTGTCCAGTCATTTGGAAGAACGATTCTAGATTCTAGAGTTTCAGTGAGTTTCCTTTTCCGGTGAGCCTTCTGTTAATGTGTGTGGTGGCAGGCAGGTAGCACTCGGGTCACAGTAAGGTGACGGGCCTCTCTGGAACTGACAGAAAATGCCGCTGCTCGTGCTGGACAGAACAGCCCCCTGAGCACCGTGGCTGGTCCCCAAGGAGTTTAGGGTCCTTTCCTGTTTGAGTGGTAGATCCTCATATGACTTCTTCTATCCTTCTCCCATCTATTCCATTCCCTGCCTTTTTCTCCACGTAATTTTCCTCCTCGGGAAAAAACTCTATCAAAATGCAGAAAAGTGATATTATTCTCAATATTCTTATGTTTGAAATTTTTCATGAGAATTTTTTAAAAATGCAGTGTGACTACAAAAGTCACCCATAGCTTCACTGGTCCAGACGCTCAAAGCCGAGAGCACACCGTGTTATAATCTACAGTGGCCAACTCTGAATTTCTCTGTCCCATACAAAGAAAGTACTTTTTAATGGTTAAGTATTTCAGTATATTGTCAAAGCCAAAGACAGTATTATTTTCTCATCACTAGAACATTAGATGGGGGAAATGTAAAAAGTCCAAGCAAGCTTTCCTTTGGGCACAAGAAAGCTGTACAGAAGCCCCAAACATGAGTGTGCAGTCACCTGGGAATCGTGCTAGACTGTGCGCTCAGTGGGTTTGAGGTGCAGCCTGAGATTCTGTACTCCCAGCAAGCTCCCAGGTGTCGCGATGCTGCTAGCCTAGGAACCCACTCTGAGCAGCAGAGCCTAGGACTACACTGGTTTTATGGCAATACCGGCCCCTCTGGACACAGAGCCCCCAGCAGACCTGCTGTCCATTCATAATGTGCACACATGGAAAAGAGAACATACAGACCTCTTAAGTAAAAACTTATTTCCTACCTTCTATTTTCAGTCTTTCAGCTAGCTGTGTACATGTAGCGTACTTCTTCAGGGGCTCTGGGACGGCCTTGGCTAACCGCTCCATGTCAACTTCCTCATACTTCAGAACATCTAGAGCACTGCCAATACACAAAGGTTTCATTACCGTAAGGGCCTGTGTCACTCACACCAGATTAAGAACAAGATTCCTTGGAAATAATAACAAGTCTCAGAGTAACAGAAGGTACTCCAAAGCCTCTGTAAGGCCAGTGAGCGGGCACAGCACCTGCGGTGCCAGGGCCTTTGCAATGTCCGAGCTCCCGTCCCTCATACAGGGAGCCAGTTGTTGGTAAAGTCTGCATCACTGCCATCCACTGTCCTCCTTTTCTTGGTAAGACAGCATTTTCTGATAACGAGGGTTTGATGGCATTGCTCAGGAATTTACAACTATGCCAGATAAAGCTCATGTCCTGTGGATGAATTACCTTTCTGCAGGCTCGGGACCAGCCAAGTTCCTGCTTTGCAGAACCCCGAACTAAGAACAAGAGGCCACGTATGTTTTAAGTCTGCAAAACAAACTGATGAAAATGCTAGAGGGGTTCCTGAGTATTCTTCAGTCTGACATTTTCACCTAGGTGAGCATAATCTCCATTTCAATTTCTGTGGACTGGGCACTTCTAAAGTTCATGCCCAGTCCCACTTCCACTATCTGGCTTTTTACTTTCCACTGTCCACTAAAGACTCCTGGGCCAAAGCTAGGGGAAAGGACAACAATATTGCAGCTAATGCTGCCAATCAGTAAAATTCCGAGGCAATGTACATGGCTCAGCAAAGGAACACATCTAAGTAAAAGTGCTGACAGGTTGATGAGGTGAAGCCTGCAGTGACTTGGCTCAATGGAACGTGGTAAGATCACACTAGGGAGAGAAGCTTCAGGCCTGTCTCACCTCCAGAGTGAGGTGTCCACTGGTGCTCCTGACCAGTACTGTCCTTCATGCAGGTCTCAGACTCTTCCTTGCTATCACCAGCATCCCCTCAGCCTTCCCCTAAGTGGAGCTGACTAGACCACTCGCGGCTCTGTTAATTCTTACTTCATTTACATGTGGCTTTTTTTGTAATAATCCATTTAAAGGGTTCTTGCCAGGGCAATAAAAGTTGTGCATAATGAGTTCCATTGCTGCCAAGACCTTGGTGCTACCTGGTTGAATTCTGACACTGCCCTCAGCTCACCTCATTCCAATGGTCCCAAGATTGTGAAATACTGTTTCCTTCCGATTTTGTCTGGTTCTCACAAGGCCTCATTGATGGTTACTGTTTCCCTACATCCCTGCCTTAATTCATTTTATTTCTATTTACTAACTTTGATCTCTCTCTTTTAATAGATTACCTTGTTGGTAAATTCTGTCCACTCAAAATCAATTAAACCAATCAATTATGAAGGCAATAGCAAGTGAAATCTGTCATCCAGGGGTACCAAGTCTTCCCAGGCCACCCAGCAAACCTTTTTGCTCCTTCTATTACCACAGTCAAGCATTCTCATAGTCAAGGCACTTGACTCTTTTCTTCTTCAGACAGCCTGCTTCTAAGAAAAGTCCAGAAATTCTCTCTCACAGGAACTGCTCAGCTTTGCTGTGCTCCAGATGAATTAGGTCAACTAATTACACAGGCCTCATTAGATAAGTTACAGTGAAACCATATTAACCCTAAGCTCTGAAAGAGAAATGGGTGGGTTGTCCTTTCAGCAATTACAGAGCATACTGGAACACACTTCCTAATGACTAGTCAAATATAGAGTTATCTTGGAATTTAATGGGATGGTGACCTCAGAGAAAAGCCCTTGACCATCTAACTTGTAAAACCTTTTAAATAATTTGTCTATAAGGCTGGGAGCTGTTCTCAAGTCCAAACTTCAAGACCTTTGAGTCAATCCTAAGTCTCAGAGTGCAGAGCTCTGGCACAGTCAGGACCAGCCAGCACACTTCAATGTAACATGAGATAATCTGTGAGCTTCCTAACAGCATGTGTTTCCCTATGAAGCCTGTAAGAAATGTGTGTGCACATGCACTTGTGTATCTCTTCTCAAAGTTGGTTTGCTGTCAGTGTTTAGCTCGGAGCTCAGCACACATGTAGCAAATGCAGTTATCTGACTGATTTTCCATCTTTTTAGCTTTATGTACCTAGACATTGATTAGCTTTATGTATCCAGCCTCATTTAGGAAGGCTGAATGCTAGACTGTAAATATCCTGCTGAAATCAAATACGGGGGCTGGGACCCTGCTTTCTCCTGAAGGTAAGGATACCTGATTTAAAAGCATGTGGCCAATTACGTTTTCAAAAAAATCACCTTGACAGAAGGGCTAGTCATGGGAAGAGTTTGGTAAAAATATAAAACCGATAGCCACCTCATTCACATTTTTATTCATCAGGTAGCATTTTGGACTACTGAAAACGATCACTTTATCCCCTTGCACCTCAATACACACTGGTTACATTCATTGCAAATTCTAAATCTATAAATTTGAAATAGCACAATATTCGATCAAAGCAAAGCATAATGTTATGTACAAAGTTTGAAATAATGTGAGCCCTCCTAAATCTAAAAAATAAATAGCTGGAAAATGAGTGAATTATAAACTATGTTTACACTTCTGCTATCTCCCAGTGCCACTCAGCTGGTGAACAAATGTATCATCACGCTTATTTATGAATCAGGTTTCATTCCCGTGAATGAGATCCCCTGGTTTGGGTGACTATGACGCACGTTCTTTAACACTCCCTGTTAATATAATTTAAAATCGGCTTCATATCCCCTATGAGTGGTGCCAATGCTTTGGGAAATGTCTGGGAAAATGAACACTTGGGAACAGAAGTTGTAAATGCCAAGACACCATGAGGAGATGAGAGCCGACAGGACGTGGCGCGCTGGGCTGTTGAACAAGGAGAGCAGCTGGGAAGAGCAGAGATGATGATAAGCAGCGCTGAAATGGGTGTCACTCTAAGCCCACAAAATCCTGGGCAAGGAAAACAGGGGTTTAAGAAGAAAGCAAAGACACACTGGGACACAGCGGGAAGATCAAGGCCACATGGGCATCTCTGTGGCTGTGACTGTGGATGTGAGCCTTCTAAGCACCCCCCACCCTCATTAGCTTATATCTTTTTTAAAAGGGAAAAAGCAGTGGTGAGATAAGCAAATTTTGAATTTTGCAAGGTCCTTAGAAATGTATCTTTGAAGCAAACAGCTCTACATTAATGTCCATTAGACTCAGAGTCCCTATAGCCAGAATGGTAAAAACAAGGACAAAAAAACCTAAAATGCAGTAAGGGACTCTTCAAGTGTAAAGAATTTCAAACAATCAAAGAGGTCTCCTTGCTAGAGCTCACAGACAAGCTGAGACCGCTGTGACTGCTCCATGCCTGTATAAGAAAGCAGGTGACTGTATTTTTCTTGGAATGTAACCTCTAAATCTCAAAAAAGCCAGAAAAACCTCACTGGGAGCCCCTGAGAAATTATGTAAAAAATAAAGATAGTAATTTGGAATCATATATATTTTTAATACTGGATAGAGAGATTACATCTACAGGATTTTGAAATGAAGCCCAAAGCAAACTACACGCATTTAAAATATGCAGGCGAGGAGTCTGTGGGCAGTGTCTCTGACATGACCTCATTTTTCTATAAAAAGTGAGAATGGTCTATACTAAAAATGCATACCTGAGTGGCTGACTTTTAGCAATACTCATAGAAGCCTCTGGAATTAACTTTTTCCATTTAGAACTTGAAAACTCAATGGATTTTAGCACAGAAATGCCTTCCTCTAAAGAAGACTTCATCCAAGAAGCTCTTTCGTATCGTTGCTGGGACACACAGCCGGCTTCCTCATACCCTAGAACAGGGAGGGGAAGAACATGATGAGCAAGGCCTTAAAGACGAGGGACCCCGGCTGCAGGACTCAGCAGTTACCTCGGAATGTGAGCCTGCTGTCGGCGTTGTCGGGGCGCAGAGACAAGCGAAACTCTGCCCGGCTGGTAAACATGCGGTACGGTTCGGTAGTACCCAGTGTAGTGAGATCATCTATCAGGACACCTACGTAGCCTTCTGTTCGGCTGATGACAAAAGGAGGCTTGTATCTGACCCGAAGACTTGCGTTGATTCCAGCCACCACACCCTACAAGACGGCTGAAATGGTTACAAGGCCGTGATGAGCAGAACAAAGAGCCAGCCCGCTCACACCACCTGGAAGGAATGTGGGGCAGTGAGAAAGCAGGCACTGCCCAGAAGGGTTGAGACAGAAAATGGGGTCCTTCCTCAGGAATGGGATGCAGGGATGCACCACTGTTCAGTGATGTGATTCACTGTTTCAGAAATACATAATATTCCTGATAAGCTGACATGGGCTAATCTTTTTTAAACTCCACTTCTAAGACTTTTTGAGCTTTTTCCCACTTGCAAATGACATAACTTTCCACTTAAAAGGGGTGATATTTTTTTTAAAAAGTTATGTTCAAAGAACTAAATTTTCTTTTTTTTAAGCTTCAGAAGCAATATACTGAATCTAATCAAAATACAGTATCAAATCTAGGAGCTCAGAAAAGGATAATAAAGCCACAAGTGTTTTTTAAATCCTATTGTACACGGTAGCCATCTCCATAGGCCCTGAAGCAGAACTACGTCTCCTTCTATGTCGTGAGCTGTTTGAGATCTACAGTCCCCGTAATAGACGCTGAAGGAGGAACACCGGATGAACAGTCCCTGTCACATCTGAACCACCTCCTACTTGAGCTGCAGCTTCCTCGTAGCCAGTAGTGCCATTTATTTGTCCAGCAAAGAAGAGCCGTTGCACCAAATGGGTCTCCAGAGAAGGACCAATCTGACGGGGGTCTAAGTAGTCATACTGAACGCCATAGCCTGCCCAGGGAAAATGGCACAAAATGAGCAAAAATGGAGCTGTCTGCCACAGGGAGAGATTCAAAAACCATCATGAAATGTTCTTCGAAAACAAAGACTATTTTAAATGCACAGCTGTTGGGCTTTGTCTCTTGAGGCTCTAAGCCATCAGAACTGCAGCTAAGGTCTCATTGTGTGACGGGATGCTGAGCCCACAGTAAAGGGGAGTTGGTTCTCTGTACCTGGCTGAACCATCTTGGCGTTCTCCAAGCCTCTGATGCATGTGATCATCTTCTCCTGTAATTCTACTGGCAGCGTCATAGATAACCCTTGGGGGTAGATGAGATCAGAATCCAAACCTTCAGGTTCCAACCAAATCTGATGTAGCCGGTTTGGAAAACGCAAAACCTTTGATTCAATGGACGGGCAGTATCTAGAACAGGACATTGAAATACATAAATTTAATGAAACAAACAAAAGAGGGTTGACATCATCCCTTAGAGTCACTGAGCCCCAGTGCTGCATCCTTACCGGGGTCCCCTCGTAGTCTCCTTAACGTGACTGTTGAGGTGAAGGCTGTCCAGGACAATCTCGCCCACTCGTGGATTGGTGTGCGTCAGGTAGCATGGCAGCTGGTCCTCTGGCTAAAGCACAGGAACCACTTACCACACTGTGTAGCGTCTCTGCGAGTCTTGCCTCTTCCACACGCTGTGCAAGTGCTTTTAGAGACATTAAATATATGCACAATGCCGAGTACTCCCTGTGAAATATTTTTGCCCAAATAACCTGAGATGAACCTAAATCTGAGCAAGCCTCTGTATCTACCAGTTCACAGGAAATATAGAGGATGGAGGAAACAGACAAATCTAGAAGGTGGGAAATT
>JAVSCE010022023.1:0-40583 GCA_032199065.1 Smutsia gigantea | reverse complement strand
GGTAATCAAAAAACTACCCAGAACAAAACCCCTGGGCCTGATGGATTCACCTCTGAATTCTACCAGACATATAGAGAAGAAATAACACCGATTCTCCTTAAAGTTTTCAAAAAAATAGAAGAGGAGGGAATACTTCCAAACTCATTCTATGAAGCCAGCATCACTCTAATACCAAAACCAGGCAAAGACCTCACCAAAAAAGAAAATTACCGACCAATACCCCTGATGAACATAGATGCAAAAATACTCAACAAAATATTACCAACCATATTCAAAAATACATCAAGAGGATCATACACCATGATCAAGTGGGATTCATCCCAGTGATGCAAGGACAGTACAACATTCGAAAATTCATCAACATCATCCACCACATCAATAAAAAGAAGAACAAAAACCACATGATCATCTCCATAGATGCTGAAAAAGCATTTGACAAAGTTCAGCATCCATTCATGATTAAAACTCTCAACAAAATGGGTATAGACGGCAAGTACCTCAACATCATAAAGGCCATATATGACAAACCCACAGCTAACATCATACTTAACAGCGAGAAGCTGAATGCTTTTCATCTAAGATCGGGAACAAGACAGGGATGCCCACTCTCTCCACTGTTATTCAACATAGTACTGGAGGTGCTAGCCACGGCAATCAGACAAAACAAAGACATACAAGGCATCCAGATTGGTAAAGAAGAAGTCAAATTGTCACTATTTGCAGATGACATGATACTGTACATAAAAAACCCTAAAGATTCCTCTCCAAAACTACTAGAACTAATATCTGAATTCAGCAAACTTGCAGGATACAAAATTAACACACAGAAATCTGTTGCTTTCCTATACACTAATGATGAACTGACAGAAAGAGATATCAGAAAAACAATTCCATTCACAATTGCATCAAAAAGAACAAAATACCTAGGAATAAACCTAACGAAGGAAGTGAAAGACCTGTACTCTGAAAACTACAAGACACTCCTAAGAGAAATTAAAGAGGACACTAACAAAGGGAAATTCATCCCATACTCTTGGCTAGGAAGAATAAATATTATCAAAACGGCTATACTACCTAAAGCAATCTACAGATTCAATGCAATCCCTAACCAACTACCAACACATTTCTTCAATGAACTGGAACAAATAATTCTAAAATTCATATGGAACCACAAAAGACCCCGAATAGCCAAAGCAATCCTGAGAAGGAAGAATAAAACAGGAGGAATTACACTCCCTGACTTCAAGCTCTACTACAAAGCCACAGTAATCAAGACAATTTGGTATTGTCACAAAAACAGACCCACAGACCAGTGGAACAGATTAGAAAATCCAAACATTAACCCAAACATATACAGTCAATTAGTATTTGATAAAGGAGCCTTGGATATACAATGGGGAGATGACAGCCTCTTCAGCAGCTGGTGTTGGAAAAACTGGACAGCTACATGTAAGAGAATGAAACTGGACTACTGTCTAGCCCCATACACAAAGGTCAACTCAAGGTGGATCAAAGACCTGAATGTAAGCCATGAAACCATAAAACTCTTAGATAAAAACATAGGCAAAAATCTCTTGGACATAAACATGAGCAACTTCTTCATGAACATATCTCCCCGGGCAAGGGAAACAAAAGCAAAAATGAACAAGTGGGACTATATCAAGCCTAAAAGCTTCTGTGCATCAAAGGACACCATCAGTAGAACAAAAAAACATCCTACAGTGTGGGAGAATATATTCATAAAAAACGTATCTGATAAAGGGTTGACATCCAAAATATATAAAGAACTCATGCACCTTAACAAACAGAAAGCAAATAGTCCAATTAAGAAATGGGCAGAGGACATGAATAGACACTTCTCCAAAGAAGAAATTCAGATGGCCAACAGGCACATGAAAAGATGCTGCACATCGCTAATCATCAGAGAAATGCAGATTGAAACCACAATGAGATATCACCTCACACCAGTGAGGATGGCCAACAACCAAAACACAAACAACAACAAATGTTGGCGAGGATGTGGAGAAAAGGGAACCCTCCTACACTGCTGGTGGGAATGCATATTAGTTCAACCATTGTGGAAAGCATTATGGAGGTTCCTCAAAACACTCAAAATAGAAATACCATTTGACCCAGGAATTCCACTCCTAGGAATTTACCCTAAGAATGCAGCAGCCCAATTTGAAAAAGACAGATGCACCCTATGTTTATTGCAGCACTATTTACAATAGCCAAGAAATGGAAGCAACCTAAGTGTCCATCAGTAGATGAATGGATAAAGAAGATGTGGTACATATACCCAATGGAATATTATTCAGCCATAAGAAGAAAACAAATCCTACCATTTGCAACAACATGGATGGAGCTAGAGGGTATTATGCTCAGTGAAATAAGCCAAGCCGAAAAGACAAGTATCAAATGATTTCACTCATATGTGGAGTATAAGAACAAAGAAAAAATACTGAAGGAACAAAACAGCAGCAGACTCACCGAACCCACGAACGGACTAATAGTTACCAAAGGGAAAGGGACTGGGGAAAATGGGTAGGAAGGGAGGGATAAGAGGGAAAAAGGGGCATTACGATTAGCAGATGTAATGTTGGGGGTGCACGCGGAGGGCTGTACAACTCAGAGAAGACAAGTAATGGTTCTATAGCATCTCACTACGCTGATGGACAGTGACTGTAATGGGGTTGGTGGGGGGGACCTGATGAAAGGGGTAGTTTAATCATCATAATATTGCACATGTAATTGTAGATTAATGATAATAAAATAAATTATAAAAAAACTTCATATGGAAACCACAAAAGACCCCAAATAGCCAAAGCAATCCTGAGAAGGAGGAATAAAACAGGGGGAATTACGCTCCCTGACTTCAAGCTCTACTACAAAGACACAGTAATCAAGACAATATGGTATTGTCACAAAAACAGACCCACAGACCAGTGGAATAGAATAGAAAATCCAAACATCAACCCAAACATATACAGTCAATTAATATTTGATAAGGGAGCCTTGGATATACATTGGGGAGATGACGGCCTCTTCAGCAGCTGGTGTTGGAAAAACTGGACAGCTACATGTAAGAGAATGAAACTGGACTACTGTCTAACCCCATACACAAAGGAAAACTCAAGGTGGATCAAAGACCTGAATGTAAGTCATGAAACCATAAAACTCTTAGAAAAAAATATAGGCAAAAATCTCTTGAACATAAACATGAGCAACTTCTTCAGGAATATATCTCCCTGGGCAAGGGAAACAAAAGCAAAAATGAATAAGTGGGGCTATATCAAGCTGAAAACCTTCTGTACAGCAAAGGACACCATCAGTAGAACAAAAAGACTTCCTACAGTATGGGAGAACATATTCATAAATGACGTATCCGATAAGGGGTTGACATCCAAAATATATAAAGAACTCACGCACTTCAACAAAAAAGAGCAAATAGTCCAATTAAGAAATGGGCAGAGGACATGAATAGACACTTCTCCAAAGAGGAAATTCCGATGGCCAACAGGCACATGAGAAGATGCTCCACATCACTAATCAGCCGAGAAATGCAGATTAAAACCACAATGAGACATCACCTCACACCAGTGAGGATAGCCAACATCCAAAACACAAACAACAACAAATGTTGGCAAGGATGTGGAGAAAAGGGAACCCTCCTACACTGCTGGTGAAAATGCAAATTATTTCAACCACTGTGGAAAGCCATATGGAGGTTCCTCAAAAAACTCAAAATAGAAATACCATTTGACCCAGGAATTCCACTCCTAGGAATTTACCCTAAGAATGCAGCAGCCCAGTTGGAAAAAGACATTTGCACCCCTATGTTTATCGCAGCACTATTTACAATAGCCAAGAAATGGAAGCAACCTAAGTGTCCATCAGTAGATGAATGGATAAAGAAGATGTGGTACATATACACAATGGAATATTATTCAGCCATAAGAAGAAAACAAATCCTACCATTTGCAACAACATGGATGTAGCTAGAGGGTATTATGCTCAGTGAAATAAGCCAAGCCAAAAAAGACAAGTACCAAATGATTTCACTCATATGTGGAATATAAGAACTAAGAAAAAAACTGAAGGAACAAAACAGCAGCAGACTCACAGAACCCAAGATAGTTACCAAAGGGAAAGGGACTGCGGAGGATGGGTGGGAAGGGAGGGTCAAGGGGGAAAAGGGGGCATTACGATTAGCATATGTAATGTTAGGGCGGCACAGGGGGCTGTACAATTCAGAGAAGACAAGTAGTTACTCTATAGCATCTCACTATGCTGATGGACAGTGACTGTAATGGGGTTGCTGGGGGGGGACCTGATGAAGGGGGTAGTTTAATCACCATAATATTGCACATGTAATTGTAGATTAATGATAACAAAATAAACTTAAAAAATATTCATATGGAACCACAAAAGACCCTGAATAGCCAACGCAATCCTGAGAAGGAGGAATAAAACAGGCGGAATTATGCTCCCTGACTTCAAGCTCTACTACAAAGCCACAGTAATCAAGACAATTTGGTATTGTCACAAAAACAGACCCACAGACCAGTGGAACAGAATAGAAAATCCAAACATTAACCCAAACATATACAGTCAATTAGTATTTGATAAAGGAGCCTTGGATATACAATGGGGAGATGATGGCCTCTTCAGCAGCTGGTGTTGGAAAAACTGGACAGCTACATGTAAGAGAATGAAACTGGACTACTGTCTAGCCCCATACACAAAGGTCAACTCAAGGTGGATCAAAGACCTGAATGTATGTCATGAAACCATAAAACTCTTAGAAAAAAACATAGGCAAAAATCTCTTGGACATAAACATGAGCGACTTCTTTATGAACATATCTCCCCGGGCAAGGGAAACAAAAGCAAAAATGAACAAGTGGGACTATATCAAGCTGAAAAGCTTCTGTTCAGCGAAGAACACCATCAGTAGAACAAAAGACCCCCTACAGTATGGGAGAATATATTCATAAATGACGTATCTGATAAGGGGTTGACATCCAAAATATATAAAGAACTCACGCACCTTAACAAACAGAAAGCAAATAATCCAATTAAGAAATGGGCAGAGGACATGAATAGACACTTCTCTAAAGAAGAAATTCAGATGGCCAACAGGCACATGAAAAGATGCTCCACATCACTAATCATCAGAGAAATGCAGATTAAAACCACAATGAGATATCACCTCACACCAGTGACAATGGCTAACATCCAAAACACAAACAACACCAAATGTTGGTGAGGATGTGGAGAAAAGGTAACCCTCCTACACTGCTGGTGGGAATGCAAATTAGTTCAACCATTGTGGAAAGCCGTATGGAGGTTCCTCAAAAAACTCAAAATAGAAATACCATTTGACCCAGGAATCCCACTCCTAAGAATTTACCCTATGACTGCAGCAGCCCAGTTTGAAAAAGACATATGCACCCCTATGTTTATCGCAGCACTATTTACAATAGCCATAACATGGAAGCAACCTAAGTGTCCATCAGTAGATGAATGGATAAAGAAGATGTGGTACATATACCCAATGGAATATTATTCAGCCATAAGAAGAAAACAAATCCTACCATTTGCAACAACATGGATGGAGCTAGAGGGTATTTTGCTCAGGGAAATAAGCCACGCTGAAAAAGACAAGTATCAAATGATTTCACTCATATGTGGAGTATAAGAACAAAGAAGAAAACTGAAGGAACAAAACAGCAGCAGACTCACAGAACCCAAGAACGGACTAATAGTTACCAAAGGGAAAAGGACTGGGGAAGATGGGTGGGAAGGGAGGGGTAAGAGGGAAAAGGGGGCATTACGATTAGCCGATGTAATGTTAGGGGGGCATGGGGATGGCTGTACAACTCAGAGAAGGCAAGTAGTGATTCTATAGCATCTTACTATGCTGATGGACAGTGACTATAATGCAGTTGGTGGGGGGGACCTGATGAAGGGTGTAGTTTAATAACCATAATATTGCACATATAATTGTAAATTAATGCTACCAAAATAAATTATTTTAAAAAATACATTTTACATTGAGCCAATCCACCTGTCTACACATAAGTGACTGAAACAGGACATTAGTTCTACGAAACATTACTTCCCTTTACTATGGTGTATTGTTATATTTTCTGTTCTATTCTATTTAATTTTTAAAAGACCCACATCTATTCCCTGCTGCTTGAAAACCTCAGCTTTAGTCATACCACATTTAAGAAACAGTGATTAAAGACTGTAAGGACAGATGTCTGATTTCTAATTCCAGCTCCACTACCTCCTAGCTCTGTGATTTCATGCAAGTTGCCCATCGTCTTTATGATCAAGCATCCCCATCTGTAAATGAGGATAACAGGATCTACCTCATAGGGTCATTGATGAGAATTGGTAGTTAATTGTATCTTGTAAAGCTTGTATCAAAGTGCCTACCACTAAGCACTCAATACTTATTATTATGACCAGTCACCAGGTGGAGATAGACATTTCTGAATGTCTGTGTACAGTCCATGGTGCCAGGCACTGTCAGGCATTCCAGATACACACTGCTCTCATGACCCATCTTTTATTTGATTGATAAATTGCAACCATGACAAATTTGCTGTTACATATTAGTGAGATGTCATCAAAATATAGTGTTTCCCTTGGTTTAAAAAAAAAATTCAACTGCTATACAATTACCAAACTGCCCTACTACTCAGAGTCAAAGAATAAATTTTGTCACAGAAGGTGCTTATCAACCTCATCAAGTCACTCTGGAAGGAGATTCCAGTGTTTGAGATTCATTTTCAGATGGTGTTTACAGACTCTCCCTTCTGGTGAGGAAATGTGTTTTAATAAGACATTTAAAATTTTGATCATTATCTTTAGAATTTTTACTCATTCAGATTTATACAGCTCAAAGCACCACATTTGAAGTACTACTGAACTAATTATATTATAAAACAATGGCTTTTTTCCATAGCCTTCTAAACAGATATTCAGAACTTTGTTACTTAGCACCTATATCAGCAAAAATTTCAAACTCTTTATAAGATGATGAACAGAGTAAAAATAATTCCAGAATTAAAAAAAAAATCTGTAAGGGACAATGGTTTTTTCATATGTAACTTGTTCTAATATTCAGAAAACCAGGGATAAAAAAGTGTTTATAACCTAAGTTTTAAAGGTCTAGACGTTTCTCTTCCTTGTTATACAAGTTTGAGAAGCTGGGCTATATACATCTTGAGCTAGTAAAAACCTGACAACAGTTGTTCCAGTTAGAATTGATTTTATAGCATTTAAACTTTAACAACAGTTTTCTGAGAGAAGAGTGACCTTAGGTACAGTAGATAATGGACCTGAAAACGTAAACTAATTGGCAAAGTGGGCATATTTGTGGCGAAGAGAACTGCATGTTTAGGAAGGATATGGAGACTGCATCAGTCTTGATTTTCAGGGAGAGGAAAGCTGCCTGGTGTTTCACCCTCACGTTACTCAGTCTCCACAGTTGCTCTGAATGGGACTGGGAGCTATGCAATTTCCATATTTTGTATCCTCTACCCACAAAGTCTTTATAGCCTAAGAAACAGAGCTAAGTACTTGGGGATTTATTTAGTGTTTAAGTTTACTGTTTAGATGCTTGAGTTCAGAGTCAAGTGGCCTGGGTCTGAAGGCCAGCCTTCTATTTACTGATCCTATAATTTCAAGAACGTTACATAGCCTCATCATGCTTAAGTTTTCTTCTCTGTAAAATAGAGATAATAATGATATCTTTCTCAAAGGATTAAATGAGTTAATGTACCCAAAGTGCTAAGGACAGTGCATGGCACATAGTAAGAACTCTATAAATGTTAACTTTAGAAAGTGTTAGTACACTCAACACTAGCTTAAGAAAAATGATAGTGATTTTTCACACAAAGAGACATCTTTGGCACAGCTGGGTTTCGGGGGCTGCAGTGACATTATCGGGACTTGCGGTCTCCTCCCTTCTGGCTCTGCTTTCTTCCATCTTCAGTCTCAGGCAGGCTTTGCTCAGCCACCCCTGCAACAGGCCCATCTCCTCCCACAACGGTGATAACATGCCAGCTGTCATACAAGCAACTCAAAGGAAAGGCCTGGGATTGAGTCTCTTTAGCCACTTTGGGTTCCATGTGCATCCCTATGGCCAGAAAGAATGGATACAATGCTCTGCTTAACTAGCCCTAGCTGATACCTGCACCTGGGGTGCAGTCACCCCCAGGGACATGTGCACAGGAAGCAGAAGTCTTAAAGAATACCTGGATTCTGTTGCCAGAAGGGAATGGATGCTGGGCAGGTCCAACCACACATACCAATTCCTACTGATGTGTATTTTTCTTGACTGATATCTAATCAACCAGACAGGAGGCAGAGCTTGATGCCTGGGGCTGCTGTGGGTTGGGTTACCTGGGTGTTTATTAGTGAATACTTAAGGAATCAACACTAAGGAAGGGAGGGGACAGAAGCAGGATAGGGCAAAGATAGAAGTCAGGTTGTAATGAGTCCAGTGGCAGTTGAACGGACACCCACCGCCACAGCGTCCGGCAGCTCTGGAGCTACAGGGGCCCCTCAGAGCAGCCCCAAGGAGGAGTGGGAGAGCCTGCCTTCCAACACTGCCATCCATGAGCCACTAGAAGTGTAAAGTGCTGCTATGGGGCAACATCTTGACAAAGCAGCTGTCCTCAGCTTCAGGCAACCCTGAAGGAGGTGACAGCAGAGGGTGAACTGACACAGCCCTCCCAGCAATGCGGATACAATCCTTCTTCCTGAAGAGGGACAGGATGGCACATCAGAGACCACCACAGGGACACAAGCAATGGTGGGGTGGCCAGGCTTTGTCCCAGGCCCCCCAAATGTACTGGGCACACCCCTTGAATAATGATTTTATAAATGCTAGCAACAAATCAGTAAGAATGACTAGTGAAAATTGCAGAGCTGACTTGACGAAAGTTTTGTGCTTTTGGTCCCAAGTGCCAAAACTGTTAGCCAGGGCAACTTCTGTGACTGTGTCCCATGGGGACGCTGAGTCAGCTGCGATGGCAGCAGTCCAAAACTCGGCTACCATTCCAAGGGGACGTCTGTAACCTGGGAGAATTTATGACTCCCGAGGCTGGGGAGCAATAGCCAGCCTGTAGGGCTTATGGGTGCAGCCAGTCTTCCTGGCGCAACTGTTGCCATCTCCAGTGGTGCAGTTTTCAGACAGAGCACGAGCTTCATCTTTCCCTGTAACTCATAGATCTTATCATATCAACAGGAAACAATCAGATGTCCTCACAGGATGGAGTTTAGGTGGGAGGAATGGTACCTTAAGTCGGTGTTGAAACAACCACACCAAGGTAAAAATAAGAATGTCTTTCCTTCAACTGCCGGGCATGTCATTGCCTATGAATCACAGTAGTTGGCAGTGAAAGAACAATTTTTAGCCACAAGAGCAATTTTTAAAAGAAGCACTGGGTAGGAGACAGGGTTTAGAAGGAATAAGCTTCTATGAGGAGGGAATGAACATTATCACTAGAAATATATTTGAAGCAGTGATTGGTCAGAACCATAGATGGGAAAAATATTCAGCTGATAAACAACTAAGGCATATTCTGAATAATTCTTAAGACTTTCAGAGTATCAAGCACTAATCTCTAATTGATAAGGTGTTTGGGAACGGATCGCACATTAGAGGTGAAAGATGATCCACCAGATGGCTCCCAAATCTGTGAGCCTGTGGCTTCACCCATACATAAAATGCATTTTTGTTGAGGACAAAATTTCTAGTGTAAGAGGTTTTTGTTGGTTGATTGGTTTGGTTTTGGGGGTTTTGGGGTTTTATTTAAGCAGAAAAATCCTAGGATCTGTACTTTCAAGTTGTAAGTTTTCTTATAATTGTACATGACTGTGCATGTAACTTTGCTCAGTCAATTCAAATATATGAATTCAAAGAATATAAAAGTCATCAATACCAATTTTGGGGTGTATGCTACAGAAGTGGGATAGTTTAGGTGAAGTTGGAAAGACTCTGCAGTCAAGAGGATATTGGAAGCAGACCTGGGCTCATTTCTCAGCTCTGCCCTTACTAGCTATGTGGCTCTAGGAAGGTTCCTTAACCTGTCTAAGCCTATTTATTCATCTGTAAAATGGAGATAACAAGAGTTATCCACATCTATCACATAGGGTTATCACAGGTATTAAATGAGGCCACGTGGTCAGCACAGAATCCAGAAAACAGGGTCTGTCCACTAAGCGATGGCTATTGTTCTGCTGCTCTTCCTGCCATAGTAGTCGTTTGTGGTGGTCGTATCTAAGCTTCGAGTGTGAGACCCTGGGAAAAAATGGGGACATCTGACCCATGCTTTAAGATGAAAGTGTTCTTTAACCTCTTAGGGAAATTGTGCCATCAGGAAAAGGAATTCAAACAAAGATTAGTTAAGAATCCTACTTCTTTTCATTTGCTTTCCCCCAGTGGTAAAGTGAAAGGAAGCTGGAGCACCAAGTTCTTCTCAAACAACAAACCTACTCTAAAGCCTAGGATAGATTCAGAAAACCCAACTGTCCCCCAGGGTTTCTGATTAAGTACCAGTAGTGGTGCAGCCTTGCTATCATGTACTATGTGTGGGAAGCAAAGGGAAAACCACTTCTCAGTCCTATGCCGGTTGCCAAGTTGAGTGGTATAGAGGTTCCCGTCAGTGCCACCACCTGCTGGGTACCACACACTGCCTTCCATTTACCCAGGGCTGCTCCTGTCATCCTCTCTGGATGGGCAGGAGGGAGATCTGCACTACTTTCACAGCACGGAATACTCTTTGCCTCAATTCTTTCAGGACTTCAAACCTTTTGACATCAGTACAACATGGATTATTGGTATGATAAAATGAGTATTGTAAGAAATAGTATTTAGAGGGGATCATGACCATCCCAGTATGATCTGCTTGCCAACTCTTATCATTTTTTGTTTTACCACTTCTTTACCAGCGAATCCCCAAGCTACCTATACTGCAAGATGTTTAATGACTTGCCCAAGGTAAATTAACAAGTGGTTCAGAAAGCAGTAGACAGACTCATGTAATTAAACTCCTAGAAGACAAAGTTTTTTTCTCTCCAGCTATACTGAGGTATAAATGACAAGTAAAATTGTCAGCTACTTAAAGTGTACATCATAATGATTTGATATACGTATACATTGTGAAAAGATTCCTCCCATCTAGTTAATTAACACATACATCACTTTATTTATTGTATGTGAGAACATTTGTTTTATTCTTAGCAAATTTCAATTTTACAATACCGTATTATTAAGTATAGTCGCCATATACAATGTACAGGTACAGTCATCTGTACACAACGTACAGTCATCCATATACAATGGATCCTCAGATCTTCTTTAGAACAACATTCTTTCCACCATAATTAATTCACTTATTTACTTAACAGGCACAAACATACACCTATACTTTATGTAAGACTCTGTACTAGGTACTTAGCCTATAAAGGTAAAAAATTAATTCTTTCTAATAAGGAATTACTTGCCATTTATTTACATGGCCCACATGTACATAATTAAGTGCAATAAAGTATTTCAGGTGTTATGATCAAAGTAAAACTGGGAAAAATTTATTTTACCTGGGAACATCAGAAGAGGCTTGGCAGCAGAGATTATTGAAAGATGAATAAATCTTGAAAGATAAGTAAATGATCACTGGCTGAATATTTTGGATGAGAATGGCAGAGAACATATTCTAGGCAGACAAATCAGTTTAACAACATCATGAATATGTGAAAAACAGCCTGATGTGTGTAAGTAGTTACAAACATCTGGGTATAGCTAAAGCCTATCTGGGAAGGGAGGCATTATATTAAAGCGGAGCAGGGCTAGACACTGAAGGCTTTTATGTCATCCTGAGAATTTAGACTTTAGCCTGTGGTCAGTAAGAACAGTTATAGGGATTAAGCATGATCAGATTTGCATTTTAGAAAATAGATCTGGCAAAGCAACAGAGTTTGAATTGGGAGAGTAAGGGACAAGAGATGGGGGCGGAGTTCATCACAAATGCCCAGGCTCCAGATGGTGGGGTGGTTCAGATCATGACAATGGAGTGGGGCATATGGAAATGTACGGAAGAAATGAAGGGTCCTAAAGAGGTGGAGGAGTGAGAGACAGGGGCTCAGTAGGGCTCACATCTTTCTTCTTTGAGTGAATGGATAGATTTTGGTATCAGTCCCTGTAATGGGAACTGAAGAAGATGTTATAATGTAAACAGTGAGATCAGTTGCCTAAGGACCGTGTAAGTGAAGTGTTTAGCAGACAGCTGTAAAGACCTGGAACTCAGGGGAGCTCTGGCCTAGAGTTATAGATTTGGAAATAATCATTTTGTAGATAATAGTGAGACAGGGACCATGGGTGTAGTCAGAGTAGGGTGAGGGCCTCTGGAAAAAGCAGGGCAGGATATTAACAGTCAGCAATATAACAATGGGCAAAGAAGTCCCTTTTGAAACTCTGTGTTAGGCATTATGCAAAGTCAAGGTCACACTAATCCTCTAGGACCAAGATACCAGACTAAGAATATAGACATCTTCAGTAAGGTCAGTTAAAAGTCAAAAGGCCAGGAGCAACCTGGCCTAGAATGATTGAGTGGTTTTACAAACAGGGAAGGGTATCACAGCATAACCCATGACTTTACTGTAAACAACCCTAACAAGCAGAGAACAACCCAGCCCACCTTGAGGGCAGGGCAAGTGGTACAAGTCCACACCCCTAAGCCTTTTTTTCATGTTCTGGAAAAATCCTCATTTGCCTATAAAAACCCCTAGACAACGCACCACCCTGGGACTCCCTTGTCCCCTTCTAGCCAGGAGCTCTGTCCTTCCACTTTATTTCTAAATAAAAGCCTATACCTTGCTCTCCTACCTTGCCTGTTTGCTAAGCTCATTCTTCGGCTTTGTGAACAAGAACCCTGGCATCAATAGTTAAAGACAGGATAATTGATGAGCTGAGCCAGAAAGAGAATGCAGACCAGTGTTTCTCAAAGCGTGATTCTCTCATTACACAATTAAGGATGGAATCATCTGATCAGCCTGTGAAAATTCCCAGGCCCAATTCCAACTTACTGAATCCAAATTGTGAGGAAAAGACTAACCAGGTCTTCCATATTATCAACAAAGCACCTTCAGTGATTTTAATGCAACTGGAGTTTGAGATCCACCGATACATGGTGGTGTATTAGTCAAGGTTGTCCAGAGAGAAAAGAATCAGTAGGATATACTGATGCACACATGTGCATGTGCATGTCTATGTACAGATACATAGATTATCAATATACACAGATATGGATATGTATACATGATATACGTGTGTGTGTGTGTGTGTGTGTGTGTGTGTATATATATATATATATATATATATACATTAGATAAATTGATAGATAGCTAATAGCTAAATAGATAAATGGATAGGAAGATAGATTTTAAGGAACTGGCACACATGATTGTGAAGGCCAGCAAGTCCAAAATCTGAAAGGTAGGCTGGCAGGCTGGAGACTGAGGAAAGAGTTGTTGATGCAGCTTTGAGTCCAGTCTGCTGGCAAAATTCTGTCTTCCTTGAGGAAGATCAATCTTTTCTCTACTAAGGCCCTCAACTGATTGGGATGAAGTCCACCCACATTATGAAGATGATATGTTTATCTCAAAGTCTACTGACCGGCAATGTTAATCTCATCTAAAAAAATACCGCCACATAACATCTAGAATATGTTTGACCAAATATCTGGGTACAGTGGCCTAGTTAAGTTGACACATTAAATTAACCATCACAGGTGGGGAGGAAAGGGAAAGGGAAAGGAAAGGGAAAGAAGGAAAGGAAAAGGAAAAGGAAAAGGAAAGGGAGGAAAGAACTATAACGGGCAGCCACACCGAAGGGCTGGGCAAACAGGAAGGGCAAGAAGAATGGCCTCAGACATCCCACGAGAACTACAGAAATGGTGTCACAGAAGCAAAAAAAAAAAAAAAAGAGGGAGAGAGAGACTGAAATGGTCAACAGTACTAAATGACACAGAGAAATCAAAAAAGAATTCACTGCACTTGGGTAACACAGAGAAGGTAAAAAAATGACTGAAGTTCAATGGAGAAGGAATCATTACAAAATAAAAGCAAAGATTACAGTGAGAACTGGTGATGGTGAGGGGATGTTAGAAGTATAAATAGTATCAACTTTTTTACCAACAGCTATTTTTTAATTGAAGTATAGTTGATATACAGTGTTACATTTAATATGGTCATATCATTTGACCAAGCTGTTCTACTTCTAGAAAATTATACCAAGGAAATGAAAATATATCTATGTCAAGATTCAGCTGTAAGATATTCATCTGAATATGATTTTTAATTTTTTTATAAAACAACTTAAATGTACAGTCATAAGGTATTGAGCAAGCCAATCATGTTCTATCCAGGGCAGATTTCCTGTGAAGATAATGAAAGTTAAGCTGGGGCCTTCACTTGCATGGACTCCTTCAGTACAATGGGAGAGGCCCATACAATTTTGTATAAATAATTTTATACTTTTCTTCTTAAACAGGGCTCTCCAAATTGTGTAAGTTTTAGGCTTCTCCAAACCTGTATCTCCTCTGAGTACATTCATAGAGATATAAAAATAAAGTTGTGTTCAATAAGACAAACAATTCCCCCCCAAAGGGGCAAATGATTTCAACAGGCATTTCATCCCAGAAGAGGTAATGATGGCATAGGGAAATGCAAAACACAACCACAGTGAGATACCACTTCTTGCTTGCATGGTTAAATTTTCTTTTAATGTTGGCAAAAACACAGAGAAAATAGACCTCTCCTACATTACTGCTGGGAATGTAAAATGGAAGCACTACTCTGCAAAACAGTTTGGTGGCTTCTTACAGAGTGAAACATATACTTGCCATATGACTCAGCAACCTCACTCCTAAGAATTTATCCAAGACTAACAAAGATGTGGGTCTATACGAAGACCTGTATATGAATGTTTATAGTGGCTTTATGAACAATCACCAAAAACTGGAAACTCAAATGTCCATCAACTGGTGAATAGATGAACCACCCCTGGTATACCCACACAGAGGAATACTACTCAGCAACAAATAGAAACCACTGATGCATTCAACAACGTGAATAAACTTTAAAGGCCTTATTTTAAGTGAAAGAAGCCAGACACACATACACAAACGGCTACATATTTTATGATTACATTTGTGTCACATTCTGAAAAAGATAAAACTGCATGAATAAGAATCAGATCCATAGTTGCCAGGGACTGGGGGTGAGGAAGGAAATTTGGGCATGGCAGAAATGGTCTTTATCTTGGTTTTGTGGGGCTTGTATGATTGTATATATTTTTCAAAATCATCAAACTAACCACTTAAAAAGGATTAGCTTTCCTCCGTGTAATTCATACCTCAGTAAATGTGACCTAAAAAACTGAAGCTGTAGAAAGAAGTATTTAATGACAATGGAATGGTGGTCATATAGTATTAATAAGCCAAGGATGCAGGTTATAAAATAATCCATATTCATTTTTATAAGTCAAAGATTTTATGCATAGATAATACATAAATACATGTACAGAGGAAAGAAGAGAAGTACACCAACATGGGAACTGTAGTTGTTTTTGAGGCATTGACTTAATGAGTTTTAATTGTATATTTTGGTCATATATTTTCTAAATTTTCTTTTATAAGTATGTATCTCATGTAATTTTTCTAAGGTGGATTTTTGTTGATGGTGGTGGGGTTCAGGGTTTTTAAAGAACAGAACAGAAAGGGGGATCCAGACACAGATTCTAGCCTGCTCTGAGGGGCTTTGCTGTTGAGGGAGAAAGTCATTAGAACAGTAATCAGTTCAGTAGTAGAATTTTTTTGTTTTACTTTGCTTTTTATTTTCAGGTTAGTCTTTTCTGTCAGGAAAGAGAACAAGCCGCCCATGCAATCAAGTACTGACATGAAACCCTGAGAGCCACAGTCATGGAACAGTGTGGGGAGCAAGTCCCAACTATGCTCAAAAGCCTTGATGACTCACCTCTCTCTGAATGAAGCTTTCCAGGACGCTGCCCTAATCTTTTATTCATCTTTTTCCTTGGTACCCACCGGCATATACTCTGTGCTACAGCCAAGGGTTTACTCATCATTCCCAAGCACAGCCTAAACTTTCCTGGTGCATGCCTCTACTCTGTTCCTTCTGTCTGGAATGTTTTTCCCATCCCTCTCTCCTCCAGTGAGAAGCAACACTTAATTCCTGCACTCAGCGACAAGCCTGTACACTTTCACCTAGCTATAGTGTCCTACAGGTGTCTCTGACTCCTCTTTCTGTAGCTCCGGGAGGCAAACGTGTTCCCAGCCTGGCGCAAATAAACTAGTCAAACCGATGAAGCCGAAAAAAGTCTAGGAAAAGCATAAAGTGGGAGAAACTTTCATTGCTCACAAGCGGCCTGGCTCTGTCTGTTCCCTCTAGCCGCTGCTCTCCCTTCTGGGCGTGTGCTCACCTCCCCACCCTCCCCTTTAGGGAAAACTGTATGGGCAGATCCCTGGTGACTGATGGGCATCAGACCAATTAGGCAGCGGAGGGGAGGAGAGAACAGCCTCTGTCTCGAGGCTGCGGGAAGAAACACCGATTGCTACGTAAAGGGGGTAAAGCCAGGCAAGAGATTCTGGAAATACTGCAGTTTTGCCCCACACTCTCCCTCATTGATTTTAACTCCTTCGGCTATTTACATCCTGTGTAGCATGAAACGCAGTGCCTTACATATTTTTTGTTTGTTGAATTTCACTGAAGATGGCATCAGACTGAGAGTGCCAAACTGTGGTACATCCATAAACTGCAATATTTATACATTGGACCATTACAAAGATCTGTCCCAGATTCAGACCAGTTACAAAAGAAGAAACCACAGTGATGGTCCATTCCAGAACATAAGTCCTTGCACCTTGGAGTTAATAAGTGATAAGACACAGAAATGGTCGGCCAACATAGAACTCAAGTATAAATCCAACAAAATTAACCAAAATCATGATATAAACATTAAATAATTAGGATTTATTTAAACAGTGTTCATAGTCTATTTTTTTTTAAGCAAACACATTGTTCAAGTCCATATGTGTTTTAAAGTATGTTTTCAAGGACAGTTACCAGCTACTTTTTACTACTGAACATCATGTTCACATGTTTTGTGAAAAAGGGTCCAGCCTGACATTGTTTTTATCAGAATGGATGTGGGGGATCATGAATTGACCATTAAGTTGTTCATTTCTTAACTATAAAAGTGTAATTATGAAAAAATACAATTAATAGAAACACAAACCATGCACTTCTTACAGCTGAGTGACCTGGAAGTCATTAAATGCAGGTCCCACACTGAAGGATTCTGAATATTCATGTAAATCTTTCCTGTTCAGCCTTCTCACATCTTTTGGACACTTTTGGGTTCTGTGAGCCAGGTCATTCTAGAAATGTGGAGGTTGCCATGAATGTGGAAGAGCTGATGGAAGCAGGAGAGTCTCAGAAAAGCCACACACAGAAGATCCAGCCACTCTGAGGACAAAACTCATGGTTCTGTCCAAGGATGGGTAGAAGCCCTGATAAGGGCACAAAGCCTGTGGAGATATCCTCCACGGGTGTTGTAAAAGTTTATTGGCTATGCAGGTTAGAAGCTTGGAGTAGCCATCTTTAGAGATTTGGGATATTATCAGCCTAAAGGAGAGGATTGAAGTCATAAAAATGGATATGATCATCCAGGGTAAATGATTATAGTGAGAGAGAAAAAGGAAAAGGATGTTCAGTAGTGGGGAAAAGAAAATACTGTTAAGAAGACTAGAGAATACTCACAGATAAGAGAAAAACCAGAGAACATGATGTCATATCATTTGCAGTGAACAGTGTCAAATGACAAAGAGACAATGAGGCAGATTAAAAACAGCCATGAATTATTTGATGCTCCTTCCATCAAGAAGTGGGTTTCTATGCCTCCTGCCCTTGAGTCCGGGTGGGTTTTGCGACTGTCTTCCCAATAGAATACAGTGGAAGGGATGCTGTGCCCATTTTCTGGTACGGAATTCAAGAGGCCACAGCTTCCAATTCCTGTTCCTGGCCAGGAATTGTCCCATCAGGGAGAAGCCAGTCACCATGTAAGACGTCTGACTACCCTGAGAGCATCACACCCTGACAAAGCCCAGCCAGCCCTGAAGAGAGAGAGGTGTCCAGACAGCATGGCTGTTCCAGCTGGTCCAGCCCAGGCACCATCTACCCAGGCCTCAGGGGCTATCTCACTGCACTTGCATAAGAGACCTCAGGTGAGGACCACTGGCTGAGCCCCGTCAACCTACAGCTGTGAGAAATCATGGTTTTCAAATTATTTTAAACAACTATCTGGATGGTTAACTATACAGTATTTAATTTCCACTCCAACTGAGATAACTCCAATGGATAATACAATTCAGTTCTGACAGCATCCATCCAGATTTACCCAAAACACCACAGGCTTAGGGCAAATTCCTCCACAAGACAGCCTGCACTTCAGACACCAGGTGCAACCTCTGGGGGTTCCCAGGCCACACTCATTTCTGACTGCCTGACTAAAAATTCAGAGGGTCCCACAACTCCCTCAGGTTCAGTGATTCACTCGAATTTGTCTTGCCAATGGTTTTCAGCCCCGGGCAAGTTCGCTATGGATTCAATGTGACCAAAGAAATTGACAGCAAAACTGTTCTTGGGGTGAAAGGGTTATACCCAACTTTATTTCCAGGTGGCAGGTCAGTCACTAAAATCCCGTTCACTCAGAGTGAGTCTGTATGCAGCAAGCCGGTCTCTGCCTCTGGACTCCTCTGTCTGCACAGCCAACCCGCACAGCCATCCTCTGGGCCTCTGTCCTCTGCTCTGCTCTCCTGCAGCCTTGCAGCCATACCGCTGTGTCACCCCCAGAGCACTGGGTGGAGCTCTTTATACAGCGTCAACAGCCATGTATTGCCCACAGGTGTGCAGTGAGCTAATCAACCCGGGCCAGGTGAGAATCCTAGCCACAGGAACTCTCATTTTATCCACAAATGACTCACAGAATTCAGGGAAGTGCCCAACTCTTAATTACACCATTTTATTATAATGGATCCACCCAAGACAAGGTTGGGAGAGACTCAAATGCAGAGCTTCCATGCCCTTTCCCTGTGGAATATAGGCACCTCACCCTCCTGGCACATCAGTGTGTCCACCAACCAGTAAGCTACTGCAAGTCTCAGGGTCCAGAGGTTTCACTGGGACTTCATTACATAGAAATGATTCATTAAATAATTGGCCAGGTGATTGAACTCAGTCTCTAGCGCCCATCCCTAGTGGCAGCTGAATATCCAAACACTCTAATCCTGTGGTTGGTCTTTCTGGAGACAAGCCCCCCTCCTGAAGCTCTTTAAAGAGACCACCAGTACTCATTTCGTTAGCATAACAGACACTCCTATCACACAGGAAATTCCAGTGATTTGTGAAGCTCTGCCTGGAATCCAGTGGGACAAAAAACAGATAAATTTGTGTTATACCACACACAGCAATAGATAACCAGAACTGAAATCAAGTAAATTAAGAACTGAAACATATCCACTGGAGCTTGCAATGTTAACATTAAACAGAATTATCAGCTAAAGGGGTGGAGCCAATAGAGAGGTAAGACCTATTTTTTTGTTACTTGAGGCCAAAACCATCCTAACACAACACAATGATGGAACGTTCACATATAACCAAATCATACACGTGCAGCTGTGGATAAAATTGCAATATTTCCAGAATCTCTCACTTGGCTTAGTGCATCTCCATATCAGGAGGTGTTTCCAAGGGGTGGAGAGAAGTAGTCCATCTCCATATCAATAGGTGATTACAAGGGCGAGGGAGGGCATCTCTGGACCAGAGAGGTTGGGTGGGGTCCCTTCTTCTGCAGCCTGGTCAAGAGAGGCCGGAGAGCAGAAGTGGATGACTGCTTGTAGGCAATAAATGGGTTTCTCCCACTTTATTTCTCCCTTTGATTGATTTCGGTTTCAAAGGTATTTTGCCCTGGGATTTTCCCCCGGAGTTACAGCATCTATATATAAACCATACTCTAGAAGATACATAATGGGAAAACAGGGATACAGCAAAAAAAATTGCCAGGAGAGTTGAATAATATTTACATCTTATCTTGAAGGATCAGTCAGAATTTATCCGGCAGAGAAGTCAGGGAAATATAATTCAGATAATCTAGGAAGTGCAAAAATACTGAGCAGTTAGAGAAGATGAATATTCGGGGCTTTTGAGAAGGTCAGTATGGCTAAAGCATTGTTTAGAAGCAAAGAAGTCAGAGATGGGAGGCTGAGAGTGGGGAAGGAGTGATCAGTAATAGAGGCTTGTAAATACAGTTTAAGACCTGATTCTGGTAGGTTTCAGGAACCATAAAGGGAATGTAGACTCTCATATGTGTAATGTGTAGCAGTCACAGATTTTTTAATCATGATAAAATATATATAACATAAAATTCACCATTTTAACCAGTCATCAGATTTTAAACCTAGGAGTCACATACTCAAATCTTTTAAGCTATTAAATGAACTTCAAGTCAATAATGATATTAAAACATAAATAGTAATGTAGCACAATTTTTTTAAGTCAAAAACTACCAAAAGAAAAATTGAAATGAATAGCTCAGAGGTATGTGGTAGATATAGGGATGTATGGCGAGGAGCCCTTCCTTCAAGGAAGAACGTGCTGCCCAGCTGTGGGGTGTGCAGTCATCAGGGGTTTTCTCAGCCCTTTGGATTCTTTGCAGCTGCAGAGTGCCACCCTGCTGGAGGAAATACACTTTCTGGGTGTATTAGAGTTCTCCAGAGAAACACAACCAATATATATATATGAAGAATTGGCTCACATGATAATGAAGGCTAAGAAATCCTGTCATCTGTCATCTGTGAGCTGGGAGGCCTAGGAAAGCCAGTGGTATAATTTCCAGTCCAAATGTGAAGGCGTGAGAACCAGAGGAACCACAGTTAAGTTCTAGTCCAAGGGTAAAAGATCAATGTCCCAGTTCACACAGTCAGGCAAAGAGCAATTCTCCCTTCCTCTGCTTTTTTGTTCTGTTCAGGCCCTCAACTGATGGGATGGTGCCCACCCACACTGGAGACAGCAATCTGCTTCCCTCACTCTAACCAATTCAAATGTTAATCTCATCCAGGAACACCTCCACAGACACACTCAGAACTAAGGCTGGGCCAAATATCTGGGCGCCCCATGTCCCAGTCAAGTTGACACAAGATGAAGCATTGTACTGGGGCAGCCTGCCTCCTGTGCCGGAGTGAGGCAGAGGTATGAGGCCCCGTCCTCCACCTCAAGGTGGACCACACTGATGGGCTTTTGTTCCAGAGTGCCTGCAGGGCGGCCGAGACCTGCATTGCCGCACAGCTTCTCTGTCTGCCCAGTATCACTTCCTCCCCCTTCCTTTCATGGGTGTTGATCCCTATACAATATCTCATACCCCAATTTGGTCTCTGTGTCTGCCCCTGAAGACACATGTCTTCTCCATGTCTGCCTGACCTAGTACTAGTGGAAGGACATGAATTTTGAATATAGACAGAGGTAGGTTCAAAACAGAGCTTTGCTGCTTATTAGCTATGTGATGTTGCACACATAGCCACACATTCTTCAGCCTCTGTTTTCTCTTCTGTAAAATGTGAATGACACCTGCCTAACTTGCAGGGTTGTCATACAAATTAGAAAGTATATATGTGATGAACCCAGCACATGAGAGGCACCCAATAAATGAACCTAATATTGCTTGCTTGAAGGCATCACTGGGTGTCTGTCCAGGATGGGTACAGATTTCTCTGGAAGCCACTCCTCATTCAGAGGCACTGCCTGGCAAGAGGTTTCTGAGACAATCCCCTTGCAGGGTCTGAAGCCCATAAACAACACTGGTGCCCACAAGCAATGTGATATTAAAGGGATGGAGTATCAGAAGCTGACAGTCACATGTTCAGTTCTCCAAATAGTCTTTAAAATCCCTCTCACTTGACCTGAGGTGAGAGGGAAGCACCCCAGTCCCAAGAGCCACGATGGGGGAGGGCGTGGAGGACACCTGTGACTCTCTCCAAAACAGCGTGGAGATGGGTGATCAACTACCAACAGCCAGGCCATATTTGGACCAATTTCTTTGCAAGCCCTGCATGGTGGCATTGATTGTTAGTGTCCCAGTCACGTGGGCTTCTTCAAAACATTTCAAGTGCATTTTAGGTTCTGTTCCACGACAGTTAGCAAAAAAACAAAAGATCCCTGTTTTCATGGGTCCTAGAGTCTGTTGAAAGCTAGTGAGCCAGAATAAGAACACATGCGCATATACAATTGTGAACAATGCCAAGTAGTATGCAGGAAAGGGTCATTGGATGTAGTAGATTTTGGTGGCCCCCAATGAATCATGCCTCCTGGTACTTTGTCCTTGTGTAATCCCCTTCCATGTGACCCTGGTTTGGCCATGTAGCTAACTTTGGCTATTGAGATATTACAAACATGGTGCAAGCACAGGTTTGAAGAACACTCCATATTGGGACTAGGCCTCTTGGAATGTGCTTTCTCGGCATCCAGTTGCCATTCTGTGAAGCTCCGCAGCCACGTGGCTCACGTGGAGGTTACCCAGGGTCTTGGCCAAAAACCCTGACTGAACTCTCAGTAGGTGTCCAGCATGACATACCAGTCAGTGACCTTTCAGCTATCTCTGCAGCTCAGTCAAGACCACGTGAAGCAGAAAAACCATATGATCAACCAAAAGAATCATGGAAAATCACACCATTAGTACTCAAATCACTGAATTTTGGGGTGGTTTGTAACACAGCAATGAATAACAGAAACATAGGCTTGAGAACAAAAACAAAAGGTCCTATCTAGGCTGGAAAATAAGGAGGCCTTTCCTGAAGAATTGATGATTTACACTAGCTCTAAAAGAAAGCAAGTGTTATCTTCCAGACAGAGAGAACAGTATGCACCAAGGTCTGTGTTTGAAGGGAAGAAAATGCATTGAAAAACAGGTCATTTTCTTATGCATCTTCACCTACTTATGAAACATATGGTAAGGCAAATATAGGTATACATACTTATTTCACTTATTTTATACAATAATAGTATACTTAAGGAGGCAATGAAAGCCCCAAATTGAAACTGATATGTCTATTCCTGCTTATTAATACAGACTTGCTATTATGAGCCATCTGTGACATGAACACATTGTGCAGGGACCATCTGTAATATTTCTAATCTAATGGTTTCGATGACGGCTCATGTTCTCATTAAAGGATATTAGCACCTCAAAAAACATTTGTTGAAATAGCCTTCCAGATACTATCGGGTGGCTATGCTGTAAACTAATGCACATAAGAGCAAGAAGAAAGGAAACATGCATTGAGACCCTCCTCTGGGCCAGGGCGTTTCAGACTCTTTGTACACATTCTCTCATTTATACTCTCTGTAATCTCATGGGGTAGGTATTATTATTCCATTTTTACTTATTAGAGAAAATAAGACCCATTTACTTGCCCAAATCACACAGCTCCAAAGTGGCAGAGCCAGGATCCAAACACCAGGCTCTCTGCGTTTCTAAGATCTATGGTATCTGCAGTAGCTGCATCTGTTTACCTCCTCTGTGCCCACTTTCTCCTTCCTTCCTGACTTTTGTTCAGACATCATATCCTCCTGGAGGATTTTCCAACCCCAGCGAGCAATTCTCCAGTTCTCAGCAGACATCAAGAGGGTGTCCTACAAATTTAACTCAATTCTGACACTATTGACCTGGAGATAAGCGGCAGGTCCCACAGAAGAAGGGCTCAGACCCACCAGGCTGCCCCACCTTAGATGCAAATACCAGGACCACCTGTACTGCCAACTGACCACCTATAAACCAGAGTTGCCAGAACTCCCTCCTCAGTTCTGATAATTTGCTAGAATGGCTCACAAGCATAGGGAAACACTTACTTACACTTCCCTGTTTATTATAAAAGGATGCTACTCAGGAACAGCGAGATGGGAGAGATGTTCTCTCTGGGCACCCACCCTTTCAGCACCTCCACTTGTTCACCAGCCCATTCAGTTTCTCATTGTTCGAGAATTTTTATAACTGCAAATTAGTTCAACCATTGTGGAAAGCAGTATGGAGGTTCCTCAAAAAACTCAAAATAGAAATACCATTTGACCCAGGAATTCCACTCCTAGGAATTTACCCTAAGAATGCAGCAGCCCAATTTGAAAAGGACAGATGCACCCCTATGTTTATTGCAGCACTATTTACAATAGCCAAGAAATGGAAGCAACCTAAGTGTCCATCAGTAGATGAATGGATAAAGAAGATGTGGTACATATACACAATGGAATATTATTCAGCCATAAGAAGAAAACAAATCCTACCATTTGCAACAACATGGATGGAGCTAGAGGGTATTATGCTCAGTGAAATAAGCCAAGCCGAAAAAGACAAGTATCAAATGATTTCACTCATACGTGGAGTATAAGAACAAAGAAAAAAACTGAAGGAACAAAACAGCAGCAGACTCACAGAACCCAAGAACGGACTAATAGTTACCAAAGGGAAAGGGACTGGGGAAAATGGGCGGGAAGGGAGGGATAAGAGGGAAAAAGGGGCATTACGATTAGCAGATATAATGTTGGGGGGGCACGGGGAGGGCAGTACAACTCAGAGAAGACAAGTAGTGATTCTATAGCATCTCACTAAGCTGATGGACAGTGACTGTAATGGGGTTGGTGGGGGGGGACCTGATGAAGGGGTAGTTTAATAACTGTAATATTGCACATGTAATTGTAGATTAATGATAATAAAATAAATTATATTAAAAAATAAAAATAAAAATAAAAGAATTTTTATAGAGCTTGTCTGCAGCATCCAATCTCCTTCCTAGAGGTTGGTGGGTGGGCCTGAAAACTCCAGCCCTCTAATCACTTAGTCTTTCTGGTGATGAGCCTCACTGAGGCTATGTGGGGACCCCACCTTAAGTCACCTCATTAACATAAACTCAGCTGCTGATGGACAGTGACTGTAATGGAGTTGCTGGGGGAGACCTGATGAAGGGGGTAGTTTAATAACCATAATATTGCACATGTAATTATAGATTAATGATACCAAAATAATTTATTTTTAAAAATAAATAAATAAAACAAGGGGAAAAAAACATAAACTCACTGAATCAAAAGAAGCCTATTATGAATAACAAAAGACATTCCTATCACTCAAGAATTTCCAAGGGTTTTAGGAGCTCTGTGCCAGGAACTAGGGACAAAGACCAGAGAGATTTCTCATTATGCCACACCTCCTCAGGAAGCCAGTGAGATTCAAGGGTGGGCTTCTGTCTACAGCAGTATTTCTTAGCAGCAGGCCCAATGGGTGTTTGGGGCTGGCCCGTTCTTTGCTCTGTTTGGCCACTGTACTACACATCTTAGGATGTTTCACATCCCTGACTTGCAATCATTTTGACAACGTGGAATGCTCAACACATGACTCCATGTCAACATTCTGCTAGAAAATGGCTGGGCCATAGCGAGTGCAGTGTCTCCTGCCCCAGTGCTTCAAGGAACTCACTCAGTGGCCGGTAAGCCAGCCACAGAATGGAATTTCCCTGCCACGGGGAGTGTCCAGGAATGGCATGAAGTTGGGCCAATGGCATGTAAGGGGAGGTTTGCTAGCAACTTCTCTGAAGAGAGCATACCTGGAGGAAGTGAAAGCTCCTTGATTTTTTGCATTGCTTTCTTCTGGCTTCTTTGCCCTGGAAGTTTTCACATAGGGTGGTGAGACCCGGAAGTCCTCAGGCACGTTGCTGCCAGCCTGAGGATGACGCCAAACCCTCGAGGCAACCAGAGCTGAAAGCTCGTAGAAAGGTAGCTGTGAGACAACTGACAGCTGCTCAGTTCTGGACTTTGTCAGTTGAATGAGCCAGTACATCACCTTTATTCCTTAAGCCAAATAAGTTAAGTAGTAAGTCCCAAATGTTGCACTTTTTGTTGTTTACCAATTGCAGAATTAGCAGAATTTCCTGCCTAGCCCCAGTCATTTACATAACAAATAGGTGTTCACAACGGCAGCCTACCGCAGCCTCGGGGCAAGGGGTGGAGAGATAACGGCCGTTCTCTCCTCCCCTCCATTCCTGGTACATAATTGGTCTTGCACCTGTCAGTCACCAAGAACCCGCCAATGGATTCCTCCCGGAAGGGGCGGGCAGGAAGGAGAGGGCCGGCTGAGGTGGCAGAGCAGAGGTGCGGCTGGAGGAGGAGGAGACAGTTGGGGCCAGGCCTAGCCAGTGAATTGCAGCAAGCTATGAGCAATAAAAAACAATGGTTTCTCTCAACCTACCCTTTCCCTTGACTTATTTCGATTTCACTGGTTTCATAGGAGATTCCTACTGGGCCGGGAACACCCTTCCCCCCCCCCACCCCCCCCCAGCTACACGGAGACAAATATCCTAGCTGATATAATATCTTTTCTAGGCTTTTAGGTCCTACTGTCCCTCCTAGAGTAGGGAACATGCATATTTGGACCAGTGACAGCAAAGGACAGGACAAAGGTATAGATTTCCTTTACAAAAATTCTTTTCTGGTCTCTACTTAGGTTTTTTGTTGTTCTGCATCTGCCTTCAGTGTTGCCCCCTCCTTTCAGTAGAAGTCTTTCCTTTTTCTGTCCCTGCAGAATTCCTTTGCTTGCTCTCTTGGTCTCCACTCCTCCTACCACCTCAGAGGTCTCTCTCCATTATGTATTTTCCTTGTCTTGACTGGCCACCCGCTTCCTTTCTACGGCTCTTTGCCCAAAGCACATACCATACGCCTGGACCTCTTCCTCTTCTCATCTATGGCACTTCCTTCTCCAACCCGTCAAAGCCAAGCTTCTTAAAACTGACATCTTCATTTACTTCTGCACTTGCTCATGTTTGCCCTCCCCTTCCCCAATTACTCCTAAAATTACTGTTACCTGATTATGCCCCCAACTTCTGTAACGAAACTGCACTGGCAAGGTTCACTGCTTATCTCCTAAGTGACAAACCCATAGGCATTTTCATCTTTATAATGTCTAATCTTTCTGCTAAATTCATTAATCAGTTCCTCCTTCCAAATTCTATCCTCTTTTGGTGTCTGTATTACCATCCTTTGATCCATAGCTTCTTAATCTGGGGTCCATGGACCACATAGATAAGGATGAGGGGGAACTACATCGTTATTTCTGTTAAGTGTAGCTAAAATGTAACATTTTCTTCAATTATGATTATTGTCAACACACCCTGCAGTACCTACAGCTTTGTCACCAGTAAAAATACAGATGTTTTCATTATACAATATAATTGGTACAAATATTATGTCATATTATTTGCTTTCATCCCATGCTGACTTACAGTCATTATGGGACTTCCTAGATCTTGTTACTTAATGTTTTAATAAAGAAGCTCACAAATTACTGTAATGCAAGTTGGTTTGGGGAATATTTTGATAATTCCAATATAATTAATTTTTTGTAATCCTGTGTATTTTATTTTGTACCTTTAAAATCTTTATTCTGAAAAGGCATCCACAAGATTTACCAGACTGTAAAGGGGTCTACTGCTAAAAAAAAGAAAAGAAAGAAAAAAAAACACTGCATAATGTTTCCTGTCTAATCTTTAAAATTCTCTGATTACTGCTACTCCATACAACTTTCAAGCACCTGTTATAGGGTTCACTGTCCTACTTTTTCTTCAGCCTCAAAACCACCTGTGGCTGACATCATAGCTATTGGGCTTTGTAGCAAGGGTTCACCCAACAACTTGGAAATAAATCTGTACCCTGAAAGTTAAAGGTAAAATTCAGCATATAATGATGACAGGCATGGGGTGGTAATAACAGTAAGCACACTGAGAATTTCCCACAGCCTGGGCACTGCACAGTAGTCCTATGACTTTGATATTATTTTCCCCATTTTACAGATTATGAAACTGAAGCACAGACAGAATCAATGGCATGGCTGTTTCATGATCAGTAATTAATGAGGCTGAGGGCTTAACATACTGTGAAATAAAGTTGTGAAAATGACATAAAGATCAGATTGGATCCCAGGGTAAGAGTTTGATGGTAATTTGATTAAATTTGTTAAATTATCTGAAGTGACTATGAGGAGGGTTGGTCAGACATAGATGCTCAAAGAAGGATGATCTCAGAGATACAAATTGGCATTCTCTATTGAAATACCACTCAGGGTGGTTTTTCATTCAATGTATTTGGTACTTGGTTCAGGCCACAGGGCCAGGGTTACAAATGCCTTTAGAGGCCAGATATGTCATGCAGGTCAGAGTGAGACCGCAGGTTGTGGTCAGACTAATAAAATGAGAGGGAATGGGCTGATGAAAGGCATTAGGAGGCACAGATTTTCTTCCCTGGAAAGATATCCCAAAAGTGAGATGGATGTGTTATTTTCTTAGCTTAAAGTCATTAAATATTTCAATACACTGTATTCTTTGTCCAAGATAAGAGAAAGCTAGCTGCATGGATTTTACATATTCCTGTCTCTAGGACAGCAATTTCTCGTTGCAACTGATATTCTGCTTTAAAAATTAGATTCATAAATTAGGTTAATGTGAGTCCATTCCTGAAAAATGGATTCACTCTTCATGTGCACAGAAATAAGGGTCTGTAACTCCAGGGGGAAATCCCAGAGCAAAATATCTTTGAAACTGCAATCAGTCAAAGGGAGAGATAAAGTTTTAAAAACCCCTTTATTTCTTATAAACAGTCATTCTGTGTCTCTCTTGACCAGGCTGCAGAAGAAAAGAGAACTCCACCCAACCTCTCAGGTCCAGATAAGCCCTCACTCGCCCTTGTAATTACCTATTGATATGGAGATGGCTACTTCTCTCCACCCCTTGGAAACACCTATTGATATGGAGATGAACTAAAGCCAAGTGAGAGATTCTAGAAATACTGCAATTTTACCCACAGGGTCTGAAGTCTAATTTTCTGTATATACCATCCTATGGCTTCTCTTGGGAGATTCAGTGTACCCGTTCTTCATGAATGTAAGGTGTCCGTCATTTCCTCGTGGAAGATGAATATGGTTTTCTTAGGTGTTATATGCTGATGACTTCTACATTTGTATGTGGAGGTCAGAACTCTCAATAGACCCATATATCCATCTTCCAGTACTGCCATTTCCTATCATGAGAAATTGATTAATCTCATTAAGCCTCAGTCTCTTTCTCTATAAAATAAAGATTTTTTTTTAAACTCTCAGATTTGTTGTGAAGATTAGATCATGTGGGCATGGTTTGTTATACATTTTCAATTGTTTTAAACTGGTAGAGAATTTTAACAATAATTGTCAGAGACTTAATAGGTAAATAGGTAGAGGATACAAATATATAATCTACAATATAGAAACTGCAAATTTCTATCAGGCACTTGAAAAAGCATTTGGCCCTAACAATAATACCAGCTATGTGGTATTTCTGTCCCTGGCTTGACCACTCCCCCAAGCTCCAGATTCAAATCTCCAGTTACTCATTTGCAATTTCCACTTGGATATCTATTGGCATCTCAATTCAACATAGCAAAAATAGAATATTTTGATTCTCTTTCCCACCTGGGCTTTTCCTACCTCAATTAATTGCATTTTCCTCCTCATCAGGCAAAAATATCTAGGATCTATGCTTAATTTTTCCTTCCTGGTCCTCTCATACACACTGTGCCATTGAGCTGGGGCTGGCTAGACCCTGGAACTTGGCTGGTACCTGGACCAAGCCCAAGGTTAGAAGGGGAGTGACCTGGGAGCCAAGGTGAGCACATACTCTCCCTCACAAAAGCCCCATCCTTTCTGGAAGTTCACGTCTCAAAACTACACCAGTTGAGCAGATGAGAGAAAGAAGAGAGCAAGCGTCTGGGGACTCTGATGTGTCTAGACCCCCACCTGTGTGATCTGGAGTGACCAAACTGAAGTGGATCCTCCTCCTTTGGCTTCCATGGTGTAACTCCAGGGGGAAAATCCCAGGGCAAAATACCTCTAAAACCACTATCAGTCAAAGGGAGAAATAAAGTTAAGAAACCCATGTATTTCTTACAAGCAGTTGTCCCATCTCTCTCTTGACCAGGCTGCAGCAGAAGAAGGGCTCCACCCAGCCTCTCTGGTCCAGATAAACCCTTGCACACCCTTGTAATTACCTACTGATATGCAGATGGGGTACTTCTCTCCATCCCTTGGAAACACCTATTGATATGGAGATGCACTAAAACCAGGGGAGAGATTCTGGAAATAGTACAATTTTACCCACACATGGGCTGGGTGCATTTTTCCTCCTACCCTCTAGGACCTCTTCTGCTCTCAGCCAGTCTCCTGTGGCCTCCAGGCAAGATCTCCTTACACTTCCCTTCTTACAATTTCTGGTCCTCCACTAGTTACCACTTTCAGGAGCCTCTCCTATAATGTCAAAAAGAAAGTGAAGTATCTCTGTGATTCAGTATTTGTGACGTGCACAGTGATCTAGATTACAAGGAATAGGGCAAGGCCCCTCTCTGAATCTAAGACAGGTACAGAGCCTACTTATTACTTCTTTTCAAAATTTATTTTTTCCTTGTAACAAACTACTGCTTTTGGTGTGTTCTGTAAAGACTTTTGTTACAACTTAATTCTCTATGATAGGATAATTTTTATTAGTTTTATTTCTCATGTTTATTGCACTTATTGCTTTATTCTGTTAATTTTTTATGAATGCTTTGTTCTTAATAAAAATCACTAGGTTTTTAATAAATAAGTTAGGAATCTGTAATTTCTTACTGGTTTTGTTCTTGGGCATCCAATCTGGGGAGATCTCCCTGTGCACTAGGTGAGACATCAACCCAGGAGAGGGATCTTGCCTGATTGAGAGAGAGTTCATGAACAGCTATGGGTAAAATTGCAGTATTTCCAGAATCTCTCACCAGGCCTTAGTGCATCTCCATATCAATAGGTGTTTCCAAGGGGTGGAGAGAAGTAGTCCATCTCCATATCAATAGGTTATTACTGGGCGACTGAGGGCTTATCTGGACTGGAGAGGTTGGGTGGAACTCTCTTCTTCTGCAGCTGGGTCAAGAGAGACACAAGACAACTGCTGTAAAAGATAAACGGGTTTCTCCCACTTTTTTTTTTTCCTTTCGGCTGATTTCAGTTTCAAAGGTATTTTGCCCCGGGATTTTCCCTCCCGGAGTTACAGCAGGTTAATCAGGTACAAGCAAAATTAGTTTAATATGGCAAAAGTACACACTCAAGGAGAGAGTGCGGGCGTGCCTGAGAGGTGAGCAGCCTGGTGGGGTTCAGGCTGGGTGGTCTTATCACTGGAGTTTAAGCAGGGGGTGGAATATTCATCAGGATACCTAGGGTTTTCTTGGAATTAGGAGGGGATTTCCAGGAAATAGGGTGACACCCTCTTTTTGTCTTTAGATTGTCTTCCTTGGAACTGTCATTGTGCCAAAGGGTGTGATTTTTAGCATGCTAAGGAGCATATAATGTATTTGGAGGTGAAAAACAGGGTTAACTTTGCCTCCATGTTGGAACCAGTCGGTTTTGGCAGGTTTTTATCTACTCTCCCTTCCTACATTCTGAAAGAACAGTCTATACAGAATGTTTCGAATATAAACCAGCATCTAACCAAATGTAAATACCAGACAAAGTCCCCACCACCTCCCTGCTCACATCTGGCTGTCGACCTATTATAACAGTTTTAACTGAACATTGCCTTTAACATGGTACGTTAGTGCTATGTCAGCTTTTCAAATAAATTTTCATTCTTTTATGGTTGAATTTGTCCTCCAAGTCTTTGAAGCTATATACTCTGAGTTGAAAAGCTTTTTAAGAGGTACACCTTTCATTAACCCATGTATGTTCAGTGCTGGGCATAGTAGGTAAAAATTGAAAATGGGCCCCAAGCTCTCTCCACTCCCTTCTGTACACAAACCTTACCTAAGTTGTTGAGTGAAATACTAACTTACATGCTGCTGTGAAGGGGTTTATAGATTGTGGGTAAAATTGTAACATTTCCAGAATATCTCATCTGGCTTTAGTACATCTGCATATCAATAGGCGTTCAGTGGTGGAAAGAAGTTTGGCTTTAGTGCATTGGCATCATTCCTCAGGGGTGGAGAGAAGTTCATCCCCATATCAATGGGTAATTACCTGGGCTATGGAGGGCTTATCTGTACCTGAGAGGTGAGGGAGAGGGCCGGTTTTGCTTCTGCTAGAGCAGGAAAGAGAGAAGGGCCTGTACTGCAGTTTGTGAGCAATAAACAGATTTTACTTTATTTCTCCCTTTGACTGATTTTGGTTTTTAGAGATATTTTGCCCCAGGATTTCCTCTCCCCGGACTTACAAGATGCAATTAAAATCCCAAATCAATTGACTTCAGGGTAGGGAGATTATCTTGGGTGGACCAGAAAATAATTAGTTGAGTCCTTAACAGGGATGGGGCCCTTCCTGACTAAGAGATTCAAAGCATGAGGGATTAAACATGAGGCAGATTCTCTGTTGTAGGCTTTGAAGATGAGTCAGCCACATGACAAGGAATGCAGGTAGCCTCTGGTTGCTGAAAGCAGCTCCTGTCTAACAGCCTGCAAGGAAATAGGGACTTTAATCCTACAACAAGAACTGAATCCTGCCACACCATGTGAGCTTAGAAAAGGACCTCAAATGAGAATGTGGCTAGCCAACATCTTGATTTTAGCCTTGTGATGAGACGGACCATAGGCTTAGAATAGGGTGAAGGCCTCCAGAAAAAGCAAGGCAAGATATTTACAGTCAGGGCAATGTAACTACATGCAAGGAATCCCCCTACCAAAACTCTGTTAAACATTCAGCTCTAAAGTCATTCTTCAGTGAGATCAGTTGATACTCCCCAGATAAAGCAAAGTAGCCCATGTTTTTATTATGCTGTTTGTAATCATGTGTAAGATTGACTTTAGCATGCTAAAAGGGATTTAATATCTCATCAAGGACAAACATCCCAAGGCCACTTTAGCAAGTCCACACCTTAAGCCCTTTATCAGTTCCCCCAAATCCTCAACTGCCTATAAATCCCCTAGACAACACCACCCTGGGCTCTCGTCCCCTCCTGGCATAGGCCAGGAGCTCTGTCCTCTCACTGTATCTCTAAATAAAAGCCTCTACCCTGGCTCTCTTACCTTGGGTGTTTGCTAAGTTCATTCTTCGACTCTGCAAATAAGAACCCCGGCACCAGTGAGACCCTGAGTAGAGAAACCATGCACACCATTCCCAGACTTCTGCCCTACAGAATTGTGAGATAATATATGGGAATTTTTTTTTTGCTATTAAGTTTATGGTATTTTGTTATTCAGTAATAGAAAACTAACCCTGTAGGACATGTGTATGCTGAGATATGACCTCTGAATCATATGACGTTGTATGAGTCAGCATAGTAGTGATTGCAATATTCCTGGAAGGCATTTCTACAATGGACTACTTGGAATAATTCAACTACACACACAAGTGATTGAATATACCCTGTGAAGCTCAATAGGTCTCCAACTTAACTCTTCCTTAACCAGTATCCAAAGTATCTATGGACACTCTAGCACCTGCCAACACAGGGGATGTGTGATAGGAAGTCGGAGCAGAAAGTGACAACAGAATTCACTGATTACAGTTTAAATGTATTACTTTTGCAAATTTTACAAAAAAGAAAATTGACCAGTGAACACAATTGCCTTGGAAGGGGTTCGTGCAAGTGAGGGATCTTAAGTTTAAGCTCATTAGCTTCACAGGAAATTCTTTCCATTGCTCTGACTGGCATAGTACCTGGCATATTGATGGCGGGTCTTAAATAATCCTTTCTTGTACAGCATACATTAAATTAATCAGTATATAGCTGTTAACTTCAGTGACTTAGTGATTTCAAAACTTTAAGTGAATAAATGGTATACTGAGCCCACTTTCTATTTCTGTATCCTGGGTCACTTATAAAACATTTTATATTTATTACTCATCTCTGCTTGTTTTCAAGAAAGAAAAGGTAAATAATTCAGTTTTTGTGTTTGAACAAGTAATTCAAGAACCTTGATCTGTTCTTTTATAAATAAGCAAAATAGCTTAGCTAAGGTTCAGATGAGACAATCTCTTATCTAGTGTTTGGAGTTAGTGTCTTTTGGGGTGAAGTGGAAGGAAAACCACCAGAAATGCATTCAGTCAGTTCAAACTGAGGAAGAAGGATCCAGTTCTAAAGAGGTTTTTCTCTATAAATTGATTTTTCTCAAAGAAAAAATAACAGAAAGTATAGTATGTCAATGCTGAATACTCTGTTCTTTCTAACAGATGCTTTTGTATTATAATTTGTATCAAATGCAGTATCAAGAAAATTTAAATATCCACTTACTAAGTAAAATATATTTTCCATTAAGTCTAGTAATGAAAACTTCGAGATTCCAAAATGATGTAAACATGCAGTTCTAATAAAGATTGCTAAACTACAGTATGAGAAAACACTTCTTTTAGGTAATGATAGTCAAACTTCTACTTATTTGTACCTTAAACTTCCTTAACTAAAGGCAATGTTTCCCAAACTACCTCCATTTAATGTAGATTTTTTTAACTTAAAATACATAATCAACTGTTACAATATGTGGATATGAGATTTTTCACAGGTATAAAACTACTGAGTTCCTATAAAATTATTCAAAGAAGTTAAATGAGAAACTGGAAATAAATTGTTTACTCTGTTGAACCACATGAATCTTTAAGGACTTGGGATGGAAGCAAACAGCAACTCTTTAAAAAATCCCTTTTGGGAGCTACTTTGTCATTATATTCTGTCCTCAAAACAACTGCTTTGAAATATAATTTTTAAAAACAAAGAAAAAACTGTTTTGTCTTCCACTTCCAACTGTAAGATAATCATTTTTCAGGTTCTTTATCTAAAATATTTCTAGAAGTGCACAAACCTAAACCACAGTAAACTTCTTTATAGAGTTATCCATTTACAGTAAAATTTTATCATAGAGAAACAGATTAAATGAAACTGAGTTGACTCAAAATGTATCTGATTTCAGATGATTAGACATTTATTAGATAACTGTTTTTATTTCTTGATCTATTCAGGTTGTGGTAGCAACATAACTATGATGACTAAGATAACTCCTAATCCTTATCTCTAGTATTAATGCCCTGATGTAATCCCTTCTTACATTTTATCATAGCAAGTCCATGGGACCAAAAGAATATAGCAGAAGTGAATGGATGTGACTTCTAAGGCTAGGTTATAAAAGATATTGAGGTTTTGGACTTCTGCAATCTCTCTCATATCACTCACTCTGGGAGAAATCAGCTGCCATGTCGTAGGCTACACAAGCAGTCCTCTGGAGAGGTCCCCATGGTAAAGAACTAAGGCCTCTTGCCAACAGCCATGTGAGTGAATCACCTTGGAAGTCTAACCTTCCTCCAATCCCACTCAAGCCTTCAGATGACTTCAGCCCTGGCTGAAAGATACTACAACCCACCCTAAGCCAGAACCACCTAATTAAGCTCCTCTTAGATTTCTAATGCACAAAAATTGTATAAGAATAAATGTATATTGCTGTTTTAAGGTTGTACTTTACTTCCTTGTAATTATTTATTCTAAGAGGTTCTTGAGAATTAATCTCTAGATTCCTCAAATTGAGAAATTTAAAGAAGCACAAGTGGAGCAACAATCCTTGGCACAAATCTATATTAGCATTGCAGATTTTTAAATATAAGCCTTAATTTTTGAAGAACATTTATTTTAGTAACTTAACTATTATTTTTGCAAATAAGAAAGTCTGAAAGAATATTCTCCTATTTTCTCCAGATTAGAAGTGAAATGTGATTCTGCAGTGGTCATTTTCCTCTCTCTCACTCCATATGTTAAAAATTCCTTCCGATAATGAGATTGTTAGAGGCAGAGATAAAGATTATTTAGGAGGGAGGGTAGACAGAAGAGGGTTGAAATGTGATCTCACAATTCCCTGCACCATTTATTTCCAAGATTCCATCTCACAAAAAAGACATCAGTGACAGAAGGTTTTCTCTGTCCACACCTCCCACTGGGACAGAGTTAACTTACCATTTCCTCAAACATAGAGAAAACAGATTTCTCTTTAGCAAAATTTGAAGACCTTTAGGGATAAAAATTAAAATAAATTGAAACACTCATGAGGTAGTAAGCGTTTTCCAGCCCACTGTGAGGTATTCTTGTCATGCATCCCCAAACTCATTCTAATCCCAACTTTTCCAGAAAAAGGAATGCCTACCAATAAACACAAGATGGAGAATACATGAAAGATAAATGGAGAGAAGCAATTGCAGTCTAGTCTCTACTCACAAAAAGACCAACAATGCAGATAAAATATTATGGATGTTATATGGTTCTGTAGGAGTTTGGTGTTCTAATATATTTACATATAGTTTCAGAAAATCATTCACCAGAATTTGGTACACATGCTCTCTCCTTGTCACAATGCACTTTTCAGAGTGCCTTCACATCTCCCTCCCAGCAATTCCATTATGCAAGTGTCCAGAATTATTACCTCTATTGAACAGATGACAAAAAGTTTAAAGAGGATTTTCTTAAGGTCAGCTACTTAGTGGTAGGAAAGAGCCTTTAATTCAGGCCTCCTAGAATCCAATATTGAGTCTTTCTCCAGGCCACTTTCTCTACTGAAAGCACTAGGCAAATGTTAAGGACTTAGATAAATAGTTAATTTAAGAACACTATCCTAAGTTTTAACTCACTTTTAAGTTTTTTATTATTACTTCAAAATATTTTATGTAAAGTTTTTAATCTTTTTTACAAAATGAGATTATTATTCTAATACTCTCTATTCCTCTGGTCCATGCATTTACATAGGTCCCTCTGTTACAAATGATTAGTCCACAGTAAAAAGAATAGCCTACATATAAAAGAAAGTTTCTTCACTTACCTACACATAAATTGACTAAGGATTTGAATTTGCAATCATTACATTTTGACTCTTCAAGAAAGCTTTTGAAGGATGAGCAGAATGGAGGGGAAGAGAGAAATCTGTCATTTCTGGCTTTGACAAGTGGTCAGAAATAGGTCATGAATAGAAAAGTGAAACAGGGAATACTAGGTGTGTATTACCCAACTAGAATATAACTGGCAGGTCAGGTGGATAAGATGAGCAAAGTATGATGGACACAGTTATACAAGCATTTGGAATGATGAGGTTAAAGCAATAACTATGAAAAATTATGCCCTTTCAGGCCAAGCTTAAATGGCTCTCCTTCCACAAAGTCTATTCTCGTTTCCCAGAACAAAACTGTATTCTCTAAAATAACCCAGTACCTCTCCTGCAGCCTTCATCAGGCCAAAGGTACTCATGACTTTGTACAACGATATTCTAATCTCCTTTAAGGCGGGGTCTTTGGTGGGCTCACACTTGAATCCTATAGTTCTTAGTACCAGATGGGAGGTGGAAGATGGGGAGAGGATGAAGGGAAGGGGGAGATGACCTCAATATTTATTTAATGTCTACTGTGAGCTTGACATTTTGCTAGACACTTTACTTGTGTCACCTCATGAGGAAATTACGGCTTAAGAGAGTTTAGTTAATTTTTCCAAGATCATGCAACTGATAGGTGGTAAGCTCAGGACTCGAACATAGTCTTTTCTTCCTCTAACACTGGTACTGAACTTACTAAGTAACTGCTGGAAAATTACAGCATGGCATTTAGAAAGGACTGAAAGAAGGCATTTCACAGGCCCTTGCAAGAATTTCTTCCATAAAATCATGATAGGCAAATACATAAAAGATTTTGCATACTATTTCTGGAGGATCACAGAGTCCCCAGTGCATTCAAGGGCTGGCTAAGGAACCATGGAAACCAAAGTGAGAACCTCTGGATTAGAGTATCCCAAGGCACCCTCCTCCCACAATCTAAGAGCAATCAAAACCAGAGAAAATTTAAACACATAAAAAGTTTACTCGGGAGCAATAAATGCAAAATTCCAATACTACACTAGTTTAAAATGTCATGAAGAACTTGAAAAAGGAGACCTGAGAGAATGTCATCTAACAATCCTTAAATTTCAGTTATACCTTCAGACCATACATGATGTAAGACTAGATGAGGTTATCAGAACTCATCACCAAGGGAGTAAAATTGCTGAAAATCAAACTGAATGGAAAATCCCAGGAAGTATACCACCTCCTAGGGGAAGAGAGGTTTATTTCTATCATTTTGCCTGAGGAATTTTTCTTGAAAAATTTTTTGATTTTGGGGGCTAAATATTTAAAATGAAGTTGTGTGGTTTTTATTTATACCCTGTACTGTTTGAAAGAGGATTTAAGATAGCATATAGGCTTAGAGAAAATATAAATATTATGAGTTACATGTAGGAAAAAATATAGAGACTTAAAATAGATCCAGGAATGGAGCTGATTTTAAAACATGAACATATATAGTGATTAGGCCTTTACTACCTCAAGGTAAATTTTTTTTATTAAGGTATTATTGATATACACTGTTACGAAGGTTTCACATGGAAAAACAATGTGGTCACTACATTTACCCATATTATCAAGTCCCCACCCATACCCCAATGCAGTCACTGTCCATCAGTGTAGTAAGATGCCACAGATTCACTATTTGCCTTCTCTGTGCTACACTGTTTTCCCCGTGACTCCCCACACCATGTGTACTAAACAAAATACCCCTCAATCCCCTTCTCCCACCCTCGCCACCTGCCCTCCCACACCCCTCCCCCCTTGAGGTAAATTTTTAAAAATTATGTAGCACTTTGAGTTTTACCTATTAAGTATATATTTTTCATAATTTATAAAATATCTTTATACACATTATCTCATTTGATTCTCAATTGACTTTGTGAGGTAGTTATACACATTTTCCCATAAGGAAAATGAGGTGCAGAAAGGGCTTGAAAATCAAATCTTTGCTCTTTTCTTTATACTGCTAGTTCTAGGCAACCAACTGTTACAGTTCTTGTGCCTCTCAGGAACTGAGTAATGCATCTCAGTTCTGTGCATGAACAGTGTATTTTAACTCCTGTGGCCCTGACATTGTCACTAAAGGATTACTACCTACTTTACAGTTGACTTTGGGTCTGGAGGTTGGATAGACATAAAATTAAAGGTCTTCAGACTTGGAACAAACCTTCTAGCTAACAGTTACCTCATTCACTTATAGATGAGTACACTGAAGCTCTAAGAGGCCAAATGACTGGTCACAACCATCCAACTGGTCGCAATCATCCAATCAGTGGCAGGGCCAAGACCAGAAGCCAGGGTCCCTAAGTTCTTTTCTTTACACCACATTGCCTCTATAGCTGTATATCCATTTCTATTGATTTTTTACATTCCCAATTCTGAACTTTTTTCTCCTTGCAGCTTCCCTTGTGTCCACTGGGTAATCTTCTACATGGCTGCAAGACCCTGCATGACCTGGCACCAGTGATTTCTCCAGCTGCCCACCTCCTGTAACTGTATGGGAATGCTCCCGATTCAGAAGGATACTAGCCTTTACTTCCTGAGAAGTTGTCCTGTTGAGGCTTTGAGTAATGGCTGTACCTCTGAGACTAGAAACTGAGGTTTCTGCTGGGGGGAAGGTACATTCAAGTTGTCTATCACCCAGTTAAGACCTGGGTAAAGGCACTCAAATGGGAGGGCAAATGGCCTCTAGAACCTGGAGACTTCAGGCAGGGGTCTCCCGTCCCCCAACTCAAGATGAACGAAATAGACTAGGCAAGTTCAGGGAATTTCTCATGTCAAAGTTTTGTGTGCTATCCCTGAACCTTTAGTAAAATCCCCTCCAAATACTCCAGAAAAACGCTGATTTTACTGTTGGCAAGGCCATTCAAACCACGTAGCAACAACCACAGCCAACTCAGCATGAAGGTGTCAGTATAATTACGAGACCCCCCAAAGGGAGAGAGTATCAGGCAAGAGAAACTAGGGCCACTAAATCCCAATGATTTCTCCTTCCACTGCAAACATTAGAGAATACGGGTTAGGAAATAAGCTTCCTTATGCAACTTTAAATTCCCCAAACATATCCATGAACTTTGCACATTCTGTTCTTTGTGCCCAAACTTTAGTTCCCCTCCTTAAACTTTTGTCCTTCTGACAAACTTTTGCTCATCATATTCCTGATTCAGACATCATATTCTCTAGACAACCTATCCTGACACCTAAACTAACTCCGTCCTCTATCTCCTCTTCCAAACTTGGGCTGCCTCTAGTTGCAACACCTAATAGTGCAAGAAACTATGTACTCAATAAATAAAGGTCTGCTGAATGAACAAAAGTTACTTTGTTTTTTCAAGTATTTTACAACAGGTAATTCATGAATACTGAAAAAAAATTCAAACTGCACACACAGAAGTGAAGCGAAAAGTAGATCTTTCCTCCAATCCAGTCCCTCCCCTTGATGCCAGTTGTTTCCTTCCAAGTTGATTATGCACGTATGGGTATTTAAACGTATTTGTCACTTTTTTACACAATGGTAAAAAAATTTTATATAACAAAAGTTTATAAATATACAATTTATATATTTTAGCTAATTGTTAT